>ML265212.1:51669-111039 GCA_005239495.1 Nicotiana undulata | reverse complement strand
AACTTAAACAATAAAGCACTTTCAAGAGTAAGACCACCGAATGAAACAAAAATCACAAATTCTTTGAATCCGCCGTGGCGTACGGCCCGCTCCCTTATATTTCACAATTTCATTTTAAAATTCGCCGTGGCGTACGGCCCGCTCCCTTATATTTCATAATTTCATTTAAAATCCGCCGTGGCGTACGGTCCGCTCCCTTATATTTCACAATTTCATTTAAAATCCGCGTGGCGTACAACCCGCTCCCTTATATTTCACAATTTCATTTCAAATCCGCCGTGGCGTACGGCCCGCTCCCTTATATTTCACAATTTCATTTAAAATCCGCCGTGGCGTACGACCCGCTCCCTTATATTTCACAATTTCATTTCAATGGACCTCAGAAGAACAACATGATGCAAAAACATAATTTCGTAGGAAATATAGCATTACAATAAATCATAAGAGCATTTCAACGAAAAGAAAGAAACATATTTAAGGCATTGCAAGAAAACATACAAGGCATGATGTGGGCCTAACTACCCGGACATAACAATAATAGCCGCTACGTACGGACTCTCGTCACTTGGTGCGTACGTAGCCCCCAAACGAGTTACACATAGCATGTATATCACCTATGGGGACAATTCCCTCTTACAAGGTTAGAAAGGAGACTCACCTCGTGTCGAATCTACCCCTCGGACCACAATTGCGCCCGAAACTCCGAACTCTATACCCGAGGACTCGCAACTAGTCAAAAGATATACAACAACATCAATGCATGCACAATGTAACAACCTATCCTAGTTATTCAACCAAAAATCGCTATTCTTGAAGGATTCTAAATCTCCGCCCCCGGCCTCTCATGGTCAAATTCCGGAATTTTTTCGAAGGACTGAATTACCCAAAGCCTAAGGATCGTAATTACATAATTTATTTAGGAATTTATGGCTAAAAATGAAGTTTCACTATTTTTCCAAAACCCCACATTTTCCTATCAAATCCTATGAATTTTAAGATAATTGGAGGAGGATTTTATTTGAATTTGATGTTAAAAGTCATGAAAACGGACTAGAATCACTTACCTTGATGAGGTTGAACTTGGGCAGTCTCTTCCCTAGCTTGGAGGAGCTCTAATGGAGGTTGGGTATTGAAAAATGAAGAAGAATCCCGTAATTGGACATTTAAGTACTGCCCAGAAAAACCTTCACTGCGATCGCGACACCGGGTCTGCGATCGCGAAGATCAACTGACTAGACCTCTTCGATCGCGGCGGAGGTCTTGCGATCGCGAAGAACAATTGGCAAGACCTCTGCGATCGCGACAGGGGTCCTGCGATAGCGTAGAACAAGCTCACCCGGCCTAGACGCTAATCAATGCGACCACAAGAAATGGGCTGCGATCGCGAAGGTGTGGAACCCAGACCTCTGCGATCGCAAAGGGGAAGCTGCGATCGCATAGAGAAATCGACAGCCCGGCAAAATCCTTCTCCGTGATCGCAACCCACCTTCTGCGATCGTAGAGAAGGAAACCAGATAGCAGATTTTCTGGTTTCCTAACTTATCTCCCAGGGGTCCAAAACACACTCGAGCCCCTCGGGACCCTGTCCAAAAGCACCGGCAAGTCTGTATTCGTGATACGGACTCGCTCGAACTCTCGGAACATGAAAAACAACAACGGAACTCGAAATCAAACCCCAAAGCCAAATTAATCAAACTTAAGAACTTTGAAATTCTAGAATTCACTTTAACGCGCCGAACCGGCCTAAACTACTCGGAATGACTTCAAATTTTGCAGACAAGTTATAAATGACACAACAGAACTATTCCCTGTCTCGGAATTTCATTCGGACCTCAGGAACATAAAATCACCTTTCTAGCCAAATTTCAAATTCTTTAAAAACCTCAAAACTTCATTAATTCCAATTTTCCTCAATTTGATCCGAAACCAATCAAATTAAGTCTGTTTCTTACCAAATTTCACAAATAGCTTGAATCACATATATTGAACCTGCTCCAAGCTCCGAAATCATAATACAGGCCCGGCAGCACAGGTCTCACATCAAGGTTCGTTTTCATAAGCCTTTAATATTTTCATAAAACAATTTTCTTCAAAAATTCATTTCTCGGACTTGGGTCCTCGGAATTCGATTCCGGGCGTACGCCCAAGTTCCATATTTTCCTACGGACCCTACGGGACCGTCGGATCACGGATCCGGGTCCGTTTGCCAAAAAATATTGACCAAAGTCAACTTTATTCAATTAATTACCACAATTTAACTCTTAAATCAAGGTTTCACATAAAGTCTTCCCGGCTACGCGCTCAGGCTGCGCACGCACATCGAGGTGAGATTGATGGAGGCTTTCAGGCCTCGGACACAGTCCGAATTAGATGCACACAAGATGACCCCTTTTTGGGTCATCACAGTTAGGGCATGGGAAATTGGAGACTTTAATTGAGGAATTGAAGGGGCAATTGTGGTCCGATTTTGATATTCTTGGTATGTATAGACTCGTGGGAGAATAAGGATTCTGGTTTTGTGATTTTAAACGAATTTCGAGACGTGGGCCCTGGGGTCGGGTTTGGCCAATTTCAGGATTTGTGTCTAATCTTGATAATTTTCGAATGAGTTTTGTCTCCCTAGCTTATATTGATGTTATTAATATGGTTTTGGTTAGATTCGGAGCATTCAGGAGCCGATTCGAGGGGAAAGAGCATCGCGGAGTAGTTTTTGGGCCGGTTTGAGGTAAGTAATGACTGTAAATCTTGTCTTGAGTGTATGAAACCCCGAACTTCACACTATATCACTATTTTGGAGTGGCGCACATACTAGATGGAGAGTGTGTGGCGTACACCGATGGGGATTGTGACTTGGTACGTCCCGTTGCAACTATTAAGTTGCGTATTTTATTATAAACCATATGATATTTCATGTTTAAAGATTATTACTATGTTTTGTGCGGAATGTCGTGTTTGGGACTCATGCCATGTGTTTAGACCCATTGGGGGCGTTTTACTGCTATTCCTCACTGTGTTGACTTATGATTTACACTCAGTCATATTATGCTTAACTGATTTAAAGATCAGTCTCATTTACACTACTTTGATGCATAAAATGATATTTTTGGGTCGAGTACCCCGTTTTACTGATAGCCCGAGTGGTTTTTGAGAGGTTTCTAACTGAGTGAGGCCGAGAGCCTATATTGTGAGGAGTATATGTGGATCGGGCTGCACGCCGCAACAATATATATATATATATATATATATATATATATATATGGATCAGGNNNATATATATATATATATATATATATATATATATATGGATCAGGATGTACGCTGCAACGAGATATGTTGGATCGGGCTGCACGCCACAGCGAGACATATGGATCGGGCTGCACGCCGTAGCGAGACATATGGATCGGGCTGCAGGAGCCCCTTCGTAGTCTGTACACCCCAGTGAGCGCAGGTACCTACTGAGTGCCGAGTGCTGAGCGCTGAGTGACGAGTGATTTGGAGGCATGAGTGGCTGTGAGGTTGCCCGAGGGGCTCATTACGAGTGAATTGAGGCATGCTGAGGGACTGATTATGAGTGATGTTATGCCTGAGGGGCGGTTTATTATTCATGTTTTTTCCCGAGTGGCTACTTATGATTCATATCATTTTATACTAAACTTCATGGACATTTTATTGAAACTGTTGGAATTACATTTTTCAAAGGATTTTCACTGAAATCGGCTTTTTAAGCGTGATGATTTAACGTATACACTATTGGAACGAAAGACTGTGCTTATTGTAAATTGATGATTTGACTTTATGTGTTTCTTACTGCTCAGACCTGATTTATTTTCATTACTACTGAGTTGGCGTACTCATATTACTCCCTACACCTTGTGTGCAGATCCAGGTGCTAGGGAAGAGTGAGTTGTATATCTGTTCCAGAGAGTTCTCGGAGATTTTGCGAGGTAGATGCACGCGTCCGCAGCCCTGCTCACTCCTGCTTACTATTATAGAGTTTATTTCCAAAATTGTATATTTTCTGTAGATGCTCATGACCAGTGACTCCGGGGTCATGGGGTTGTATTTTAAACATATGGTGTAGCTTTGTCTGTTTAAAAGGTAATTTAAATGAAACCTTTACGGGTTATCAGTTTAGAAATGATACAAATGAAAGATTCTTTACGTTGAGCGTTGATTTGGCTGGCCTTGTTCCATGATAGGCGCCATCAAGACTAGTTTAGATTTGGGGTCGTGACAAGTTGGTATCAGAGCCTAGGTTACATAGGACTCACCGGTCATGAGCAGGTTTAGTATAGTCTTGGGGATCTGTACAGAAAAGTCTGTACTTATCTTCGAGAGGCTGCAGAACTCTTAGGAACAATCTCACATTCTTGAATTCTTGTCGTGCGAATCAATTTATTCATCCAAAAACGTAACTCTTTGAATTCCTTTCATGTATTTGAATGTGCACGTGAGCGCTCGGTATCAACTGTGCATCGACGACTTGTGATTCCCATGGGTGATATGTGATTTTTAGCATATTGATAATGGGCCAGTATGGAGGACTTGAGACCAGATTTTGTTTGTGGCTTGAGTGTTGAGATTTTGTTTGTGCGAGCACCTGCATTTGGGGACTTATATGTCCGTTTGTGTTCTTATTGATGGGATTTGGTGACTAGATGAATACGTGGTGAGTGTGATTTGATAGTTAGATGTGTTCAAGGTGTTTGATTGTGACAAAAATGAATTGGCGGGAGATGTTGCAAGAACCATTGAGTATTTGACTTCTGTCTTAAGTTAAAATATGGCCTCGAGTTGCAAGTGTATTGAAGGACCTCTCGTGTAGCTTAGTTGTGGAGTGATATGGATTTTTCTGTTGTGTTCTGAGCTTTTGGTGATGTCTTTTGGGCTGACCAATGCCCCAACAACGCTCATGTATTTGATTAACGGTGTATTTCAGCCGTGTTAGAACTCCGTTGTTATTGTATTCATTGATGGCATCCTAGCGTACTCACATAGCCAAGGGTAGCATACTCAACATTTGAGGGTGGTATTATAAGGATTCAGGGAGGAGAAGCTCTATGCAAAGTTCTCCAAGTGTGAATTTTGGCCCAATTTAGTAGCATTCTTGGGACACGTGGTGTCCAGTGAGGGTATCCATGTGGTCAAACGAGTGTGAGTAGAGCTTCCATAAGCTCAAGATTTCCTTGACCACAGCTCCAATGTTAGTTCTGCCATCAACTTTAGGTTCTTATATCGCGTATCTTGATGCCTCGAGGATAGGCATTGGTTGTGTTTTAATGCATGAGGGTATAGTGATTGCGTGATAGCTATGATTTTTGGAAGGGTATATAGATGATATCAGTTTGAGGCTAAACAAGCGGGGTTACCTCCCGCGGAGTGTCCTGAGGTTGTTGACCCTTAGGTGGTTTTGTAGTAAGTACTCTTTTATCAGTAATTGATATATGTTTCAATTTGAGTTAAGTCGCTTGTGGAAGTTGGCATTGGCTATTACAATGTAAAATTCGAGATTTGCATACGATTTGGGATATTAGATTGGGTTGTGTCATATGAGCGTATGAAGGATTTAGTTGAATCTCGTTGCAGTATGGTGGCAGTGATAGCGGAAATCACGGACGAGCCACATGCAGGGAAACTTGCATGTGTGGTTCTGGCCGGGGACGCGCGAAGCAAGAGGAAATAGGTATAGGCTGGATTAATAAAAGAAAGATAAGGAAAGTGTACAAGATTCCAATCGGGCTGCCTCTGAAGGAAGGTGGCGGGGCATTGTGAGTTATTGTTGTCTTGATCGTTGGCTTTGAGCCAAGTGGGGGAGTCTGTTAATGTTAAGTTGTTTGCACGATTATGTGCTGTATTGGTCTCGGTTCGAGGTATGTCGAGGAATCAGTTATGACCTGCAGAGGTGGAGTTTGGGAAGGGCTTGAGTAACAGAAATTTTGAATATAGGTTGTAATATACTAAAGGGGTAATTGGATTTTATTGAATGTATGAGTTGTATTAGTAAAGGGTGTAGGGTGTGCGGAGTAGGGATATGATTGGTTGCTTCGAAGTGTGGATTACTTCCTAGTATGTAGGGTTGCAGATGGGGTCAGGTCGTACGGTCTGTTTGATTAGTTTAATTGAGAATTGCGTAGAGTGGGTGACTCTCGAGAATGGTTCTGATGGTTCAAGTTTATATGTAACGATTGGAAATCTTCGAGATGTGTAATTGGATAGAAACTGAGATTTACGTTGAAAGGTGTAAAACATTATCATAGATTCTTCATATCAGTATCAGAAAGATGAAGGTAATGGCTTTAGATTTGCAGGAAGTCTCTTCAGAGTAAGTATTTTGAATATGGTGCTTTTGGGGATATTTGAGAGAGTATTCAGCATCTTATGAGCCTTAAACGGTATGGTTTTATACTGGGGTCTCATGTGGTGAGTCTGGGTTGAGGATTGAAGTATTATGGCAAGGAGAAGTACTAATTCGAAGATAATTCAGAAGGAACTTGGATAAATAGGACAACTTGGTAGTAGGTCGGATCGGTATGGTAAGGGATATGATTAGTTCTTTGGGTGCTTATGAGTTAATGAGTTTTTACAGGTGTTTCTTGGCAATGTTCTTGGGTTTTGGTGATCTGCGTAGCTTGGTTGAGTTAGAAGGATTCAGTACTGGCGGTTTGGTGTTGTACAAATGGAATTCGGATAGTTCTGAATGGTTTCTACTATCGTTAGAGATGTGTATTTTCTATCGGCGTGAGGAGCATGTGATGTATAGTGATTTCGCTTCTGGATGGGATCAAATGTAAAGTTCTTGACTAGTTGGGTGCGTAGTTGTTTGTGGATCGGAAGGGATTATGAAGTTCTCATATTTATCATAGGATGGCGTGGTGTATGCGGTATGTTGTGTAGAGTTGAGATTTGCATATGTGAGATCTCGGTTCAGTCCTGGAATGAAGGTCAAATTTCTCAGGCAGCATTGGCAGTTTGAGATGACTAGGTAGATGATATCACCATTTGGGTGGCTTGATGAAGGTATACATTTCAGAAAGGTCAATGTGTGGAGTTAAGGGTGCTTCACCGGTATTGCGACGCTCTCTTGTTGGATCGACTGCTGATATTCAAGGTTGCTAGGTGACACAGAGGACTTATGGAGGTATCCCTCGTGGAATGATTGAGCATTAGAGACATGTTATATATTCGAGTGGTGGAGTTGGGATCAAATATGGTAATTGGTGCGCTTCATGGACTTTGAGACTGGGAGTTTTCATAAACAGATTAATTTGTGGTTGTGGACTGTGAGGATGCGAGCAAAGCTAGTAAGATGTTAGTATATGCCATGATTCAGTTATTGTGCACTTTCAGAGAGTTATCTATCTGTTGTGGGTGACCAAAGTTGATTTAGGGTTATTGGTAGGCCAGTATGGGTGTGTGTTCTGCACCAGGTCGGAATTGTTCATTCCAAATTGCTATTATCGAGGGATGTACCATTCGATTGTCATTGAGTTTATTCATATTCTGGAGTGATCTATGAGTTACCCTTCGGTGTTGCGAGGAGTGGTGATTGTTGCTTATATGCACATATGGTGCAGATTTATTTGGGCTTTATAGCGGGATTTGAGTAAAGTAAGTAATTGGACATTGCGGGATTGAGACGTATTGGTTATGTTCCTTCTGATTCGGGCTGGCATGGCATTGCGTCATTTACTTCTCCGTGGTTATGGCGATATACTTTAGGTACTAGACATCAAATTGCGCGTGGTTGATGATTTTGAGCATGGTGACTTGAGGTGTCTCATGTGGACTAGTGTTTGGATAGGGTCGCGCATTGCAGCGATGTTATATAGAGGTATGATCCTTCGGGTTAGATTCATGTGTTATGGTTCTACGATGTGTGATTGGTTCTCAGAATTATGTTGTGGTGGTACTAGTGAGCTTGCGGTACAACTCTCTTATTTGAGTCATTTTTTGAGTACATTTGGACTGTTGCTTATAGGTGCGCGGGTCGCACGAGTTGTGGCTTTAGATTGTATCGATGTGTCATGTCACTATAATAGTCGTGTTGGATGATATGAGGTCATTGGGATCTATAATGAACACTATCATATTCGATTTCAGCGTGTTGGAAGGATAATATCGGGATTCAGCTTAAAAATTTACTATGGTCCTTGCCAAAGGAGAGAGAGCTCCATGACTGGTTGATCTGAGGAATGGTTATGACTTTCTGCGTGTTTCATTCATCATTGGCAGTATACGAAAGTGTTGGAATGAGGCTTTGGTTTGATAAGAGGTTTATTACCGGAATTAGGTTGTTTGAGCAAGTGGTGTGATTAGAAGTTATCGCTATGAGTGTTTGAGTTAAGCGGTATATCATGTGATTTTCATCTTGGATTGAGGTTATGGCTTGATACATCCTGTTCATACTTATTCAGTGTGTAGATGTGAGATTCTGATCTTATAGACAATTTCGGAAGTGGAAAATTTGTTCTAAGGTTATGGGCTAGGGTGAATTGTTAAATTTCAATTGTGTTGTGTTACCGGACCTATATAGGATAGGGTGACGTGGGATCATCCTCGGTTATGTGCATGGTAAGGTTACCCAATGATTTGATGGTTTTCGGAACAACTCTGGGCACGTTCGAGGACGAACATATGTTTAAGTAGGGGAGGATGTAACGACCCAACTGGTTGTTTTGAGCATTTGTACTTTGCTCGCCAGTTCTCGGGTATGACTAGCCCCGTATGATGTATTATGACTTATGTAAATCTTCGGTTTTGGTTTCCAGGATAATCATATAGATTTGGAAGAACAATTCTCACCTTGAAGCTTTAAATATGAAAGGTTTGACCAAGTTTTGACTCTTTAGTATTCGATCTCGGATTTGGATTTTTATGATTTGGTTAGCTCCGTTAGGTGATTTTGGACTTGGGAGCGCGTCCGGAATGTGATTTGGAGGTCCATAGTAAAATTAGGCTTGAATTGGCGAAATTGGAAATTTGGTGTTTCTCGGTCGCTAGTGAAAATTTTGATATCGAGGTCGGAATGGAATTCCGGAAGTTAGAGTAGGTTTGTTGTGTCATTTGTGACTTGTATGCAAAATTTGAGGTTAATCGGACTTGATTTGATAGATTTCGGCATCAAATATTGAAGTTGGAAGTTATTAGTTTCATTAAGCTTGAATTGGGGTGTGATTCACGATTTTAGCATTGTTTGATGTAATTTGAGGCATCGACTAAGTTTGTGTCATATTATGGGACTCGTTAATATACTTGATTGGGGTTCCATGAGGCTCGGATAAGTTTTGGAATATTTTGGCGTTTTGAGCATAAGCATGTAATGATCCAAAGGTCCATTTTTAGTTCTAGAGATCGAAATTTGATTTCGAGACTTCTAAGATTTTGCTAATGAATTATAGGAGTGATCTGGAAAGTTTGGTCTAATTTCATCAAGTCGCAATTGGGTTTTGACGCAAAACATGAGTTAATTGTTTAACGAGCGAAAATGAGTATCGCACTGAGCAAATGAGCTCCGAATTGAGTTTGGATTGAAGGGCTATGCTCGTATTATTATTTGTGACTCATAGGAACAAGAATCATCGAATTCCGAGTTCGTATGGTGGAGTTAGAGCCTTTTTAGTGAAAATAAATATTGCTGGTGCAACAGGATCTGGTGCGCACCTTTAGCGACAGGATTTGGGCTTTTAGTGACCAGATTCATGTTTTTATTGAGTTGTCTTGTTTTTTTTAGCTCATTTCCACATTTTTGGACGAAAAAGAACGCGACTTGGAGCGAATTTTGAGCGAGAAGTCATGGGAAATATTGAGGTAAGTCACTTGTGATCATTTCTACTCCATAATATTGAATTATCATTGAATAATCCGACTAGATTACATGTTTTTGAGGTGTAAATTGGGGAAGTTAGGACATGGGAAATTGAAGACTTTAATTGAGGAATTGAAGGGGCAATTGTGGTCCGATTTTGATGTTCTTGGTATGTATAGACTCGTAGGAGAATAAGGATTCCGGTTTTGTAATTTTTATCGAATTCCGAGACATTGGCTTGGGGGTCGGGTTTGGCCAATTTCGGGATTTGTGCCTAATTTTGATAATTTTCGAATGGGTTTCGTCTCCCTAGCATAATTTGATGTTATTAATCTGGTTTTGGTTAGATTCGGAGCATTCGGGAGCCGATTCGAGGGGCAAGAGCATCTCAGAGTAGTTTTCGGGTCGGTTTGAGGTAAGTAATGACTGTAAATCTTATCCTGAGGGTATGAAATCCCGTACTTCACATTGTATCACTATTTTGGAGTGGAGCACATACTAGATGGAGCGTGTGTGGAATACACCGATGGGAATTGTGACTTGGTCCGTCCCGTAGCAACTATTAAGTTACGTATTTGATTATAAACCATATGATATTTCATGTTTAAAGATTATTACTATGTCTTGGGCGGAATGCCGTATTTGGGCCTCGTGCCATGTGTTTAGACCCCTTGGGGGCTTTTTACTGTTATTCCTCATTGTGTTGACTTATGATTTACACTTAGTCATATTATGCTTAACTGATTTAAAGAGCAGTCTCATTTACACTACTTTGATGCATAAAATGATATTTTTGGGTCGAGTTCCCCGTTTTACTGATAGCCCGAGTGGCTTTTGAGAAGTTTCTGACTGGGTGAGGCCGAGAGCCTATATTGTGAGTCGGTATGCATGCCGCAACAATATATATATATATATATATATATATATATATATATATATATATATATATATATATATATATATATATATATATGGAGCGGGTTGCACGCCGCAGCAAGATATGTTGGATCGGGTTGCATGCCGCAGCGAGACATATGGATCGGGCTGCACGTCGTAGTGATATTGATTGGGCTGCACGCCGCAGCGATATAGCGCTTGGGTTGTAGGAACCCCTCCGGTGTCTATACACCCCCAGTGAGCGCATGTACCTACTGAGTGCGAGTGCCGAGTGCTGAGTGACGAGTGATTGGGAGGCATGAGTGGCTGTGAGGTTGCCCGAGGGGCTGATTACGAGTGATTGTGAGGCATGTTGAGGGACTCATTATGAGTGATGTTATGTCCGAGGGGCGGTTTATTATTCATGTTTTAGCCCGAGTGGCTACTTATGATTCATATCATTTTACACTAAACTTCTTGGACATTTTATTGAAACTGTTGGAAATAACATTTTTCAAAGGATTTTCACTGAAATCGGCTTTTTAAGCGTGATGATTGAACGTATACACTGTTGGAATGAAAGACTGTGCTTATTGTAAATTGATGATTTGACTTTATGTGTTTCTTACTGCTCAGACCTGATTTATTTTTATTGCTACTAAGTTGGAGTACTCACATTACTCCCTGCACCTTGTGTGCAGATCCATGTGCTAGGGAAGAGTGAGATGTCTATCTGTTCCAGAGACTTCTCGGAGATTTGCGAGGTAGTTGCACACGTCAGCAACCCTGCTCTCTCTTGCTTACTATTATAGAGTTCATTTTCCAGACTTGTATATTTTCTGTAGATGCTCATGACCAGTGACTCCGGGGTATTGGGGTTGTATTTTAAACATATGGTGTAACTTTGTCTGTTTAAAAGGTAATTTAAATGAAACCTTTACAGGTTATCAGTTTAGAAATGATATAAATGAAAGATTCTTTACGTTGAGTGTTGATTTGGCTGGCCTAGTTCCACGATAGGCGTCATCACAACTAGTTTAGATTTGGGGTCGTGACATCATAGATGAAGAATAGGAGTCATTGCCAAGCGATGGGGACTTTATGCCTCGTAAGAGCAGGGTCGTGGGCGAGAGGTTGGCGGCTGTTAACATATAAGATTGCGGCTTCAGCCTTCGGGAGACGGCCATAGTGATTATCGGGGGAGCCTAAAAGATAATCCTAATGTACGGCATGTTGGGGATGTGGTGGGCAGACGTAGCCTTGCTCTTCCAAGACGCAATGAGGGCTCGTCTTCCGGTGTTGCGGCGGACGAGCCTTCTTTGGCGGGCAACAGAGGCAAGGTTGTTGCTGAGGAGGATGTTATATCCGATTCTGACATGGATGACGAAGAGCTGAGGATGATTGACGAAAGACTTACTCAGCTCGAAGTGAGGTTGGAGGGGGGTTCGAGAACAATTATGATCCTGATGGACCGTAATCTTCTCATGGATACCGAGAAGATTATCCCCTCCCATGTACCTCTCAATTCTGAGATTGAGGGAATGACCCTCCAGAGTATAAATGATCGTGACCTGTCGAACAATATTTCTGGCCTCGCCGTTTGGGTAAGCATCTTTGGTGTTGGTTGTTTTTCCTTGGTTCTGCTCTTTCATAGTCTTTTAATTTTCGTTGCTTGTTTTGTAGACGGTCGTCCTGGAGATTGTGTAACACCCCAGACTATAGACAGAGTCCCATATTGATAAAATATAAGAGGGATGCTGGGTATATAAGTTAACAAGCCTTAGACCCTAGTGATGCATTTTAAACCCCTGAGGGCCAAGTCCCAAAGCGGACAATATCACTAGTGGGTTGGGTTGTTACATATGGTATCACATAACTTTTGTGTCAGCCTTGCCAATGGTGGGTAAGAGTTCAACTGAGTTTAGGCAAATCTCGGTTAGACGGGGCAAACCTCAATGCACAATCTAGGCAAATCCCATGCGGAGGGGCAAACTTCAGCGAGGACCTTGAGTTCATAAAAGGGGGTGATGTAATACCCCAGACTTTAGACAGAGACCCACATCGGCAAAATATAAGAGGGATGTTGGGTATATAAGTTAACAAGCCTTAGACCCTAGTGGCACATTTTAAACCTGTGAGGGCCCAAGCCCAGGCCCAGAGCGGACAATATCACTTGTGGGCTGGGATGTTACAGATTGAGAGTGCTCGTAGGGAGTAGAGGCGCAAAGATATATATGTGAAGCTGAGGGACAAGTATTTCAGGGTCCTTGCTAAGTATCGGGAACTTCGGTTTAAGCTTTATGAAGGCAGCGACGTGCGCTGATTGAGGAAAGATTTGAAGGCCAGGGACGAGGAACTGGTGTGGATAGTGGGGAAGTGTAGCGTCCTAGAGGTGACGCTGAAGAGAAAAGAGAAAAGAAAAAGAACTCGAGCTTAGAAAGGGGGTCGAGGTTCAGTGCAACAACCTCCAAGCTCAGGTAGTTGCGTCGCGTGACCAACTCAAGGAGTGACAATTTAGGGTGGAAACCCTTGGTGGTGAGGTCGTCAAAAAAGTGGATGAGCTGGAGAAGGCGGAGGTGGCACGGTCGGAGGCTCTAAATAAGGCGGAGTCCCTTGAGGTGGTGATTCGAACTCTCCGTTATGAGCGGGAGAATGACTTAACGACGACCATGCTAAAGGAAAAATGGCTTGATGAAAGGATCAGGGAGTAGGAAAGAGAGACCTCTATTCTCCATGATCGAGTGGTTGCTTTGGAAGCCAAGAAGGCCCAATTACTGGCACAGTCGTCCTTTTCCGGCACTTCATATTTTCCCAACGTTCCTCGAGATTTATATGAGGAGTGGATCCATGTCGAGTCCCAGTTAGATATCTTTCAAGATTTGCATGCGGCAGGGTTCGTCTATGATGCTGCCCTTGAAGGTGTTCGTGTGAAGGCTCGCGAAGCTCGAGTCGCTGGTGGGTATGATCCTGCTGCGCCTTAGGCTGTCGAAGGTGGAGATGAGGGTGTAGATCGACTTGAGGAGGCCTCCTGGTACGATATTACATATTCGGAGGGCAAAGGCGATGAGGGCGATGGGGGCAAGGGGGATCAAGATGGTGAGGGCATCGGTGGCCAAGGCGTAGAAGATCATGATGGTGGTGATCAGTAGTTTTTCTTTTCTTTTTGTTTGTTAGTAAATTTTTGTGTATTTTTGGCGGCGTCTTCACGAGCCCTTATAAAAAATGTTTTAAGTATGAAATGCCAAAGTTGTTCTCTCCATATGCTTCTTTTACTGTGCTTTATTTTCTGTACTTGTATGTTTTTTGCTTATGTTGTTTGGCTGCCTTTGCTATTTCTTTATGAGTTGAAACATGGTCGAGGTCGTCGACTTGTTTAGTCATGACCTTTCATTAAATTACAGCAGAGGGCCGATAAGTGTTTGTTCGAGCGAGGTCGAACATAACCTTTCATTTAAGTTGCGACCGAGGGCCGGTAGGTGTTAGTTCGAGCGAGGTCAAACATAACCTGAATTTAATTATAGCTGAGGACCGATAGGTGTTAGTTCGAGCAAATTTGAACATAATATGAATTTAATTATGGTCGATGGACGGTAGGTTTTAGTTCGAGTAAATTCATACATAACGTGAATTTAATTATGGCCGAGGGCCCGTAGGTGTTAGTTCGAACAAGGTCGAACATAACCTAAATTTAATTATGGCCGACGACCACTAGGTGTTAGTTCGAGAAAATTTGATCATAACTTGAATTTAGTTATGGCCGAGGATCGGTAGGCGTTAGTTCGATCAAGGACGAACATAACTTGAATTTAGTTATGTCCGAGGGCCGATAGGTATTAGTTCGAGAAAATTCGAACATAACCTGAATTTAATTATGGTCGAGGGCCGGTAGGTTTTAGCTCGATCAAGGTCGAACATAACCTGAAGTTGGTTATGGCCGAGGATCGGTAGGTGTTAGTTCGAGCAAGGTCGAATATAACCTGAATGCGAGAAAGATGTGCTGATAAGTGTAAATTTTATTGCCTTGACATTGTTGCTTTTATTACATACTTGGAGAACCTTATAGATTTTTGGGTGTTGGCTGGCGTTCCAGTCTCAGTACCGGTCTATCTGGTCCTTTCATTGGTCGATATAAAGAATAGTGAGAGGTCGAGCAATGAAATAGTAACCACGGCCCTTCTTTCTTGTACTTCGACTCGAAATATTCCCTTCGATGCCTCGTTAAAAACCTCCTCGAGAAAACCCAAATTGGCACAAAACTCAAGTGAGGGAAAAAAGAGTGCGGCTTGGGGGAAGTTTCTTTTCTCAGAAGTTGAAGTATTTGAGGTGACTAATATTTCAATTGTTTGGTAGTATCTTTCCTTCCATAGTTTTTAATTAGAACGAACCCTTGTTTGCTTCGACTGTGATTTTATATGGACTATCCCAATTTTTTCCCAGCTTGCCTTCCCTGGATCTTTGCTCGCTTGAGTTTTAGCTTTTAGTACGTAGTCCTCGACTTTGAGCGGCCTGACCTTTTCTTTCTTGTTGTATAGTGTTCTGCTTGTTGCTTTTGGGTGACAATTCTTATGTAGGCCATATCTCTTCGTTCGTCAATTTCGTCGAGTTCCTGCCTTCTGCTCTCGTCGTTACTCGTGCAGCTCTCAAGAGAGTACCTTAGGATGGGTTCTCCGGCATTGATTGGTATTACTGCGTTGGTCCCATAGACCAAAGAGTAGGGCGTCTCTCATGTGCTAGTTTTTGGAGTTGTTCGGTAGGCCCGCAATACTTCTGGTAGTATTTTCGGCCACAGTCCCTTGGCGTCTTCGAGCTTCTTCTTCATGATGTTTATTATTGACTTGTTGGATGATTCTGCTTGTCCGTTACCAGCGGGGTGGTACGAGGTCGAGAGTATCCTCTTGATATGCCATTTCTCTAAGAATTTGACAGTTTTCTTTCCTGTGAACTGGGGTTAGCTGTCACAGTTGATTTCTTTGGGAAGGCCGATTCGCTAGATGATGTTTCTCTATATAAAGGTGATTTCTTCCTGTTCCCGTATTTAGGCGAATGCTCTTGCTTCCACCCACTTAGAGAAATAGTCAGTAAAAACCAAAAGGAATCGTACATTACCTCACCCCACTGGTAGGGGCCCACGATGTCCATTCCCTATTTGATGAACGACCAAGGGGATGTGACTGAGTGGAGGTGTTCTCCTGCTTGGTGGATCATTGGGGCATACTTTTGGCATTGCTCGCATCGTCTTACAAATTCTGCGACATCGTTTTTCATGGTTGGCCAGTAATATCCTACCCATATGAGGCATCTGACCAGTGCCAGGTTGCCGGAATGAGCCTCGCAATGGCCTTCGTGAACTTCTTCGAGGACACGCTGAGTTTGGTTTGGGACCAAGCACTTTGCCTGAGAGATGCCGAAGGTCATCTTGTACAAATCGTTGCGGAGGATATTGTACCTGGCAACTTGCATTCTTGGTTTCTTGGCCTCTCTTTTGTCTCTAGGGAGTGTGCCGTCTTGCACGCGACAATACGATTGCGCCAATCCCAGGTTAGGTTTATGCTTCTTTGCCATGCCCCAACCTCGGGGAGCGCGATCGGCGCTCAACCAAGTGGACCCGGTCGAGCAAGCATGTTAGACACTTCCTACCCAACTCACTTTTGATCAAGAGAAGATATGTTTTCATTAATTAGACATTAGAAAGATCATATATACATATTACTAAATCCCTTTATTTTGTTACATCATTGTTAAGTTTCAAAATACATACATTCTTATGATGAGTAGAACAAGAGTCCAAAACACAACATAATCCGTTTGTCCTTTCTAAAACCTATATACAACCCACATAGAGTCTACGGAGCCTCTAAGGATAAAAAAGAGTGTAAAAATAGTGCCGACAACAAGGCCCCGTCTTTACATCAAAAAGTGACAACAATATAAACAAAAGATACAATACATGACCCCTGAATGAAGTGAGGCTCACCGAGTACGCTGGGAAGAGGATGCACCACTATTGGCAATCAACACTGCCTTATGGAACCACTTGCACCCATTTAAAGATGCAGCCCTCCCGACAAAAGGGACGTTAGTACCGTCGAATAGTACTAGTATGTAAACTAAACCCATCTCAATAGAATGAATAGTAATACAGGGGAAACAATCAAGAATGCAACATGAGCTTCAAATAACACTAAATCATCAAGTTAAGGATCACATAGATTTTCAAGTAAATTTCCACGTTATTAGGTTGGGTGATCTTTAGTATCGATATGCCACAATCCAGAATACCACCGTACTCTTACACGGAGTCCGATCTCGACCCGATCGGCTAGGTCATCTCATTTGAGACATCAACCATATTCACAATTTCAATTATCACTTCCAGCACAGTTACAACCATGTGTGTGGCATGGCATCCGATCACGGCTCGACCGGCTAGGCCATCTCATTCGAGACATCACCCCTTCAATCAATCATCTCACTTCATATTCCTTTCCCATATTTTCAATACATTGGCACAAATGGCCTCAATTATAAAGTCTTTCTTGGTACTTGGCCATATTTCAAGGCATCGCCCTTTCAATCAATCATCTGACTTCATATTTCTTTCCCATCTTTTCAGTACATTGGCACAAGTGGCCTCAATTATAAAGTCTTTCTTGGCACTTGGCCGTATTTCGCAATTCCAGTTTCCCTTTTTACATTCAACATCATTATCATCATCAACAACACTAAGGCCTATCATTTAAGATATTAGTACACATATGAGCAAATTTGGGAATCCTAAGCACATAGAAGTTTTTCATACACTTTGGCATAACAACCTTTATTTAACTTTGACATGAAGTCTTAACATTTTTTAACACATATTCCACATTTTGAACACACTCTCAAAAGGCAAAATGACATGATAAAGCATATAGAATAAATATTGAACATGTATTCTTCAGCACAAACACATTCAGAATAGCCCATTCTATGATGATCAATTTGGGACTTACACCATTCACATGACACGGGGGGATTCGATTCTAAGAAGAAGGGGGTTTAGCCAACATACCTCAATTGAGCTCCCTTGCACTCTAAAATATTCCGGGAATCTTAGCAACACCAATATATTTTAGAAATATAACAAATTGAACTAAAATTAGGGAAATGATCATGGTTCTAGCTCATTGGAGCATTTTATCAACCACTAAGTGTGCATTAAGGTTTTATAGCCCTTTTATAAAAGACTTCAGCATACCACACCCCATTATTTACTATCTTTAGCGCACAACCTCCCCACATACTTTAAGAATACATGCATGAGAGATATCCACGCCCACACCCAATAAATGTCTTTCTAGGTATCCCCATTTTTACTATAATTTTTGAAATTAAAAGCTAGAGTATAGATTCTTACCTTCAATATGAGGACCTTCTTGATAATCTTCAAGGATTGAGCAAGAGTTGTTGGATATTAGTGTAAAGGTTATTCTCTCACTCTAAGAACTCTCTCTCACTCTAAAAATACCAGGAATAAGCTCAAAAATGGTCGATGGTATGTGTTTTAACGGAATAGGGTCAGGTTTAATAACCCAAAAAATGAAGCCGTGGGACAGGATCTGTCGCATATGCGACCGCATAATGATTCTACAATCCGCAAAATGACCACGAAAGTTGGCCCTCGGAACTAGGCTGGCCTGCTTCACTCTGCGGCCGTTATGCGGCCCGCAGACCTGTTTTGCGATTGCATAATGCGATGCAGAACCTCCCTCCGCAAACTTTTAAGGATGGTTATGCGACCAAGGTGCGGCCTGCAAAACGATTATGTGGTCACATAATTGGCCGCATAATAGACCTCAAAATTGACCCAAAAAGCTGCTTCACTCTGCGTCCATTCTTACCTTGACTTGGTCTGGTGATGATTTGAGCAGGTGGACCACGTTTTTGTCTTTAATTGTGATGCTTTTGGTAGCTGTGACTAGTTTGGCGAGGTCATCTGCCTCGAGATTCTATGCCTGTGGGATTTGGTCGAGTGGACATTCGTCGAACTCGGGCATTAGCTTACAAATTTCGGTCTGGTACCTTTGCAACCTTTGTTCCTTGATTTGGAAAGTTCCCCGTGGCTTGATTGACTACGAGTTGGAATCGCTACGTAGTTTCCATCATTTTGCTCCATATTTGAGTGCTAGTCTTAGACCTGCAATTACGGCCACATACTCGGCCTCATTGTTAGTCATATCCAGGCACCTTATGGATTGGTGAATCACTTTACTTGTTGGGACTTCGAGTATGAGTCCAAGTTCGGATACCGACGCGTTGGATGCGTTGTCGAGGTATTGGTCTCAGAGGTCTTGTTTTGGAGGGAGATTTGGACGGCCTCTCTTTCGACTTTAGGCATTATCTTTGCGTTGAAGTTGGCTACAAAGTCGGCGAGTACTTGTGACTTTATTGCCATTCACGACTGATAGGTGATATCGTGCTCCCTCAACTTAATGTCCCACTTGGCCGGCCTTCCTGATAGTTAAGGTTTATGTAAAATGCTTCTGAGGGGGCAGGTCGTGACGACCAAGATGGGGTGACATTGGAAATATGGTCTAAGCTTTCGTGAAGCTACGACTATGGCCAAAGCCAATTTTTTGAGGTGTGGGTACCTCGTCTTGGCATCGATGAGTGTTTTACTAATGTAATAGATGGGAGATTGTGTACCTTTGTTTTCTCGAATAAATTTTGCGCTTATAGCTACCTCAGATACATCCAGATAGACCTCTTCCGGCTCGGGCTTTGAAAGCAAAGGTGGAGATGATAGGTATGCCTTTAGTTCCAGCAGGGCCTGGACGCATTCTGAAATCCATTCAAAGACTTTATCTTTCTTGAGCACGCCGAAGAATTTATGGCATCTATCCGACGACCGCGAGATGAACCTCAATAGAGCGGCGATGCGACTAGTCAACCTTTGGACTTGTCTCTTAGTGGTCAAGAGTTTCAGTATCCCCTCGATGGCTTTGATTCGGTTGGGATTGACCTCGATCCCTCGCTGTAATACTAGAAAAAAAGAACTTTCTTGAGGCTACACCGAATGCACATTTTTCGGGTTCAGCTCAATTCCGTACCGTCGAAGTATGTCGAAAGTTTCTTTCAAATGATCGATATGATCTTCTCCCCTTTTGGACTTTACCATCATGTCGTCTATATATACTTCCATTGTTTTGCCGAGCTGGTCTTTGAACGTCTTTGTTACCAACCTTTGAGAAGTAGCTCATGTATTCTTTAGTCCAAAAGGCATGACCCTGTAGCAATACACTCTTTGGTGGGTGATGAACATGTTTTTTTCCTGATCTTCTTCTTTCATAAGGGTTTGATTATAGCCTGAGTATTCATCCAAGAAGCTTAGTAGCTCGTGACTGGCCATTGTGTCGATGAGTTGGTCGATATGTGGCAACATGAACGAATCCTTCGGGCATGCCTTGTTCAAATATGTGAAATCCACGCACATCCGCCACTTTCCATTCTTCTTTTTGACCATCACTACGTTAGCAACCCACCATTTGGAGTACTTTGATTCCCTGATGGAACCATTTTCCAACAGTTTTTCAACCTCCTTACGCACTGCATCATTAATTGTGGAGTTGAATTTACACTTGACTTGCCTCACAGGGGGTGGAGAGGGTCGTCGTTTAATTTATGTGTGGCGATTTCTTCTGGGATGACTGACATATATGCGTGGCTGAAAAGAAATAAATCTGTGTTAGTTGTTAAAAATTAACTGAATTTACCCGCCCCTCGAAGCTTGTAACTGATATATGCATATTTGTTGTGGTTGTTGAGATTCAATTGAATGGGGTCGAGGTTTTCTATGGTCGAACCAGTGGCTTCAACCATATCTGGTTCCTTGATGATGTTCTCTGTTTCCTCTTGCTCTGACCCCGACCCTGTTGATTTCTATGCCTTATTTTCTTTGTCTTTTCTCTATTGGGTGGTCGTGCCATCTAAGGCAATGTGATGTTCTTCCCGTATACTGAAAATTCCCCATGGAGTTAATTTAATTACTTGGTATTATATGGGGGAACGACTTTCATGGGATGTATCCATGTCGTTCCACTATGGCGTTGTACGCGGTGGCCTGTCCATGATGTACAACATTGTCTCCAGGGTTACGCCGCTAGCTAGAACGGGGAGTGTAATCTCCCTGGATTTCTGTTCAACCGCATTGTTAAAACTAGTTAGCTTGATGCATCGCGACACTATCTTATCTTCGAGTCTCATTTGGGTAAGCACTCGGGGATGGATAATGCACGTGCCACTCTCGTAATCTATCATAATGCGTTTAACATTGGTATCTAAAATACGTAAAGTAATAACGAGGGCATCATTATGAGGAAAGTTCAAATCGTCGGCATTTGACTTGTCAAAGATGATACTCTCTTCGAGCTCGTCGTATCGCTCGGGGTGATAGATCGCTTGAGTTTGTGCGTAGTGGGAACTTCATGCTGCTTATAGAAGCGCCATCGCTGCCGCCGATGATCATATTGATGGTACAAGGTGACGAGGGTGGTTTTGGCAGTCCTTGGTGTTCGCGTCCTCTCGCGAAGTTGGTTCTTACCTTGTCGCTTGGTAACTCTTTGATGTGCCTTTGTGGAAACATGTTTATGACTTCTTGCCTCAGGGAGATGCAATCTTTAGTTTTGTGTCCTTGTTCCTAGTGGAACTCAGAGAGGGCGTCAGACTTTCTGGTGTTCAGGTCCGATCTCATCTTCGGCGACCACTTCAGTTTCGGCACGGGGTTTTCCATTATGTAGACTATCTCTGTAGGTGACACACAAAAATTGAGAGCAGATAATAGGGGAGGCATACCTCGGTCGTTTTGATGAGTTCCTGCTCTTGGTTTGGACGGACCTTCTTCGTAGAGGGGGGGGGGCAACGGTTGTCCTGATATATGATTGATGTCCCATGTTAGGTCGTGGAATTAGATGATCTCTTCTGGTGTTGTCTCTTCGATCATTTCTTGATTCGGCTTGTACCGAGGTTAGTCGGTGAGTTGGTTCGCTGAGTCGTCCTCATCTGCATAGACCTCAACATAGTAAGCATTGTGGATTTCGTCCAAGTGGTTGGGGGATACTTCATCAACCTACTCAACAGTTTTGGGGTTGCTCTTGAACCATCTCTACTCAGCCCATTCTGAAAGGCTGCGACCGCTATCCCTTCTGACACGTTTGGCAGAGTCATCCTCACTCAGCTGAATAGGGCGAGGAAGTCCCTTAGTTCCTCTCCCAGGACTGCTTAATAGAAAATATATCATTCAGTCTTGCCTCGGCCTTCTTGGCTCCGACATGGGCCGTTACGAACTTGTCGGCCATTTCCTCGAAGGTCTCTATGGAGTGTGTTGGTAGCTGCGAATACCATGTTAATGCCCCTTCTATAAGGGTTTCGCCAAACTTCTTCACCAAAATGCAAGATACTTGTTCTTTGGTGAGATCATTGCCTTACGTCACGTGATCCTCAAGATCGTTTGTGCTATCATATATCCTGAGGTAGGGCGGAATTTTGAAGGTCTTCAGTATGGCATATGGGTCTGCATCGTCACTGTACGACTGCTCGACGAGCCGGCCGTCTCCCTCTTCGGCAATAGCTTAGGAGCTCCCGGTATTTTATCGACCCTTTCTTGGTGTTCTTTCATTTTCTCTCGGAGCGCCTTGTTTTCATTCTCCATTTCTTGCATCCTTCTTAGAATGGATGCGAGGGCGTTTTCACCTGCACTATTAATAACATTGTGACTAATACTTGTCGTTGGAGGAAGGGGTAGGTTGCATTGCTCGTCTGTTTGTCGTATCGTGCAAGTCCTTGCGTTTTCTGCAGTCGTGCCCTGAGAGGACTTGTTGAGGGCGCTTGTTAGCGTGTCATTTAGCCGCGCTTCGGGGAGTTTTTTCACAGCTGGGGGCGTCTCTTTCTCCATAGGCGTGGATGCTCCTTTACCACGGGATTTTGTTATGCTGCGGTGAGGAGGCGGTGACCCATCTCGTCTAGGGGAAGCACTAGGCGTTGCGCCCCGTCTGCCGTTTCACAGCTTTCGTTGATGACATTCATGAGGTTGGTTGAGAGTTCACTTGTTATTCTCGTCCTTTCTTCTCGGTTACTTGCAATGCTGGGTTTGGCGTACACAAAGAAAGGAGAATCTATTTTTTTTACGTTAGTGACCCGTGCTAGTTGTAGATCTAGAAAAAATTGAAAGTTTAACTAAGAAATCCCATAGACGGCGCCAAATTGTTTGACCAAAAAAATGGATCTTGATCCAAATAATTAAATTTGTGTAATTACGGGTTAATCTTAGTTACAATAATATCTCTAGAAGAAGCTTTCAAAGATGCAATAAATGTTAGATTGTGCGATCAGACAATGGCAATAATATGTAATAGTTGTTCTAGAAAGCAAGAGGAATATTGTAGCATTCAATAATAATAAATATCAATGAATGGTATTTAAGTAAATAGGAGGAATGATTTACCCAATAAAGGATGGAATATGTGAATGTTCTTCGTGACAAAGATGAATGACAGACAAATCCTTGAATATCTTGAGTTATTCTCGGATCTGATGTAATAGTAGAGACAAGAATCTTAGTGTAAATGTGGTGTTTGTATCTTAGCAAGAGAGAGAATATTTAAGTCAAAGTGTATTTTTTACAAATTAATATCACATGCCCTTATCATTGTCTCTCTTTTCTATTTATATGGGACATGTTCCTATGAAACCTTAATAGTACAAGTGCAGGGAATATCCAATAGAATATTCCCTTTCAACATCCTATCATGAAAACTAACCGTTACACTTCTATCAATGGTACTCGACCTCGACCCTTATTGACATCTCGACCACGACTCTCGTCGACTCTTCGACTATGGATTTTGCTGCTTCTTGTCCCATCTCGACTAACGACGACTCGAGAATTCTTCCTTTAGTATTATCTTGTCTTAAATATTCTAAGGGCATATTTTGACCCATACCGTATGATTTTGAGATAAAGATACTAATCTCACATAAAATTTGCGATTGCATTTACCCATATTAGGTTGTGGATATTACTTATTAGCTAATACCAGTATAAGTTTTTGTACCAAGAAATTTGGTATTAGCTATCCCACATTGGATGTAGGATAATCCCAGGATTACAATCCTGCAATTGTTAATCCCTAGATATCCAAGATTAGAACCAAACGACCCCTTAAAGAACACAAGCAGAACTACACAATTGTTACCTAGATCATATAGAGAGAGGTAGGAGGAGTATTTAGAAAGAAGCCAAAACATATCCATTTGAAATCCAGGCTTTCTTGCTATGTCACATGTTGTGTACTGTTCAGTAATTATTCAGCTGAATGTGACAATCCAAAAGGGGACCAGAAAACAATCTTTTTTTATATTATATAAAGAGAAAGAGAAGCAAACTTAAACTGAAGCCCGAATTCATTCTCGCACAGAAAAAAAGGAATAGATTCAATCAAAGGAATCATCATGAGTCATTGTACGGTTCCAACTTGGAATCCAAGGCACCAAAGACAAGAACAAGCAGTAGAAGCAGAAGAGCCTAACAAATATCCTCACGTGCATAATCAGCAGAATCAGATTAATCATTTTATGCCCATGTATATATGCTTCCTTAATTACCCTTCAATTCTTAGAACAGTTTTCTTGAGCTCCTTTTCTAGCTTCATTCTTCTTACCAAATTCACTCTTTGTTCAAATAATCAGAATTTTCAGTTCAGTGAATTCAGCCCAAAAAAGAAAAAAAAAGAAAAAAAAAACTGGAACTACGTACAACTTGGACAAGTTTGTGGTGCTTTCAATTCATCCTTCTTTACTGATCCAATACGTGTTATAGGTCACAAGTTCAACCCGTCCAAGCAACCACTAATGCTTGCATTAGGGTTAGTTGTCTACGTCACATCCCTCTTGGGATGTGACCCTTCCCCGAATTTGCGTGCGCGAGATGCTTTGTGCACCGGGCTACGGTTGCCCTTTATTCTTTTCTTGATTTACACGTAGTGTGCTTGGGAAAACATTCGTGAATATTCCTAGCAATATTGTTACATCCTCTTGATGATTAATTACATGCTTAATAAAAGTAAAAAATTTCAGGTCCAAGTGTGAAAAAGTTGCAGAGCTGACAGGGGAAAACCCGCAGATAGGAATGCAAGGAGTTGAGGGCATCCTCTCCATGTCCGAAACAAAACCAACAATATTGGGAAGAGCCGGCGATACATTAGAGTCTATTGTGCATCAAGCAACATACCACAGGCAAAATCAGACTTCAATTCAAAATTATGGTCAAAATCAGAATCTGAAATTCGGGATGTGTGTAGGAAAATGGAGCGAGAGTTCGCAACATAATCAAATGGCGCCTCCTCCTTCCACACGTACAGGAGGAGCAACAGTGTTGGCTAAAAAGAGGATGAGATCAGAATCTGACCCCCAATATGGTGGAAATTTAGTAGGAGAAGATGAGTATGCAGAACGTAGCGCATGTGCAAGTGCCAGCGCAACGTTCTGTAGGGAGAATGATACCACTATGGTGACATGGCCTTCATTTGATGAATCTTCTCGAAGCATTAAATCCAAAACCACTTGTGACGAGGATTCTGCTTGTCACGATGGTGGCTCGGTAAGCAAATTCTACTAACATCTTCTTGTACTATATGTATTAATATATCTACCTCTGGAGAGAATAAAGCTACCTAGTAGCCCGGTACGGATTCGATTGAATTCAGTAACTTTTGTTCTAACGTTGTAATTATATTAAGAAATTCATTAAATATAAAATAAATAACTATTAAGTTTAGAACCTAGTTATCAACGCTTGAAATTGCCGTTCTAACATTCAAAGACCATTAGATTAATTAAAATCCTGGCACCGCCTTAGGAGAATATGTCATGTAAATTTGATTGCAAATCGAATTTCGCTTGTAGCAGGAAAACAAGGAGGAAGAACATGAAACAAAAGGATCCAACTCATCAAGACGCAGCCGAGCAGCAGTTGTTCATAACCAGTCAGAGCGGGTATATACACACTTTGCATTTACTCTGCCTAATTATAGGTCTTACATGAACATATGTAGCTAAGTACTCATAGCATACTGTTGTGTTGTTTTATTGTTTGGTACAGAGACGTCGAGATAGAATTAACCAAAAGATGAAAGCTCTGCAGCGGTTGGTGCCAAATGCAAGTAAGGTGCGTTATATATATATAGTCACATATATACTACGTAATAATTAATGACAGTAGTGAACATTAAGTTGAGCTTAGCTACCCAAATTTTGATACAACTAATGTTGAATTGTGCAGACAGATAAGGCATCAATGCTTGATGAGGTAATAAACTACTTAAAGCAGCTACAAACACAAGTTCAGTTGATGAGCAGTGTAAGAAACATGACGCCACAAATGATGATGCCGCTCGGAATGCATCAACATATCCAGATGTCACTACTAGCAAGAATGGGAATGGGCGTTGGTCTTGGTATGGGCATGGGAATGTTTGACATGACTGCTTTAGCTCGCGCTGCTGCTGCTGCTGCTCCTCATCATCAGTCTATTACAACCCATCCCCTCATTCATACAAATCCGATCGCCAATCCCACTAATCCATTCATCCCACCAGCCTTCGCCATGCCGGCAGCCCCAGCTATTCCTTCCGCCGCACAAGCTAATACTGTCGGCAGGGCGACAACTGTTGTTACACCGGCCCCCTATAGCGCTTTTCTAACGCAAGTAAGTCTAATTACTTCTTGATTGTTATTGCTAATTAGTAGATCAAGCTAAGTAATTAGAAGATGATCAATATATGTTGAGACACAGTATAAATCAAAATTAATTTTGTGTTCTTACTAATAATTTAAGTATTTGGACGAGATATTTTCTACAAAGGCGGTTAATTATTAGCGTATACAAGAATCTTATCGTCATTGAACAGAAAATTCAACATGTTTGGCCCATGAAAAGGCTCAGACCCGCATGAGGGGCATATTGAGACATATTATATAGTAATTTTTTTAAAAAGAGCAGTCCGGTGCACTAAGTTATCGTTATGTGTGAGGTCCGAAAAGTTTAAGGGTCGGACTACAAGGGTGTATAAAAACTTAATACATATTATATAATTAAGCACTCCCTTATTAGACTTGAGATCTTTTTAACAACTTATATAAGCTTTAATTAGATGAATTGTTCACAAAATTAACATAGTTTTTATATATATTCTAATTTTGAGAAGATTTTATAGTGATTTATAATCTTTGTTTTACATTTTTTATATTCTCATTGTGTCGAGGATCTTTCGGAAACAGCCTTTCCGGGTAGAGATAAGATTTGCATACAAATTACCCACCGCAAACCCCTCACGTAAAATTATACTAGGTTGTTGTTGTTATTGTTTTACGTTTTATTATATGGTTACGATGTCGACAGTCAATGGACATGGAGTACTTCAACAACATGGCAGCTTTGTATCGGCAGCAAGCAAATAATCACTCAACGCAAACAACAGGCAGCAAACTCAACCAGGGAAATCTCAATATCCAAGGCCAAAGGGAATAGAATATGATACTAGTTAATTATGTTATTTTATGATATGAAATTCTTATTTGTGTCGAAGAATTGCAAGGCTATTAGATGACAATATATTGCTCGTCGAATATCTTTCTACAGTTGACATGAATTGATGTGCAATTGTATAAACTTTGTATTCAGTCCAATATAAAGGGTAGTTTAATGTACGTATGTGTAACAATTTCAATATTCTACATTTGAGAAAAACTCTTAAGGTTTATCAACGATCAATATTCGCGGTCGTGCGAAATAAACAGAGTTTTGAAAAAGATATTCTCTCTATTTTATTTTATATTACGGTATTTGACTAAAAACAAAAATTAAGAAAAATAAAGATTTTTAACACATATGGAAATTATATTTAGGACTTATGGTCTTAATCCGTTAAATTATCAGCAAAATACCACAATTGCTTCATTGCTGCCGAAGAGGGCAGTGCACTAAGTGACTAAGTTCTTATTTTCCTCAAACAATTAAATTTAAAAAAAAGAAAAAAAAAAGAAATCTGTTTCATAAAAACTGCCGACAAAGTTTGTTAATGTTTAGCCAGAAGAAGCTATTTTTAAATGAGTTTGGTGAAGGTCACCCTCAACTCTCAAAGTCTCAACTAAAACATCAACAAATTCCTCTCTTCCTTGAGCATTAATTCACTTGTACGAAATGGGTCACAAATTTGAAATAAGAGGAGCTTCTCTCCACGAGATATGACCTTTTGTTTTCAATCACAATAAGTAGGTAATGAGAAAATCATTCTTAATTGACTTTATCGACAATGTCCCTTTTCACCTTTTTTCTTTTCTTCTAATAATCTAAAATTGTTATCATCACGTTTACACAACTCATACTTTTTCCGTCACAATCTATATATGTGGATGTTTTGAAATGCTTAAGACTATTATACTGATTGTAGAATTACTTGACACAAATTTTAGTAATTTTAAACATTAATACTATCAATAACTTTCTAACCATTAATTTATATACTTTTACTTATGGTTATAATTCTGTAATAGGAGCACAACATTTGAATTAACATCTTGAACTATGATACACGAATGAATAATATCGAATGAGAATTATTCGTTTTAGCAAAGTCCTTTCTTATCAACACATGAAGTTGTTTCTCTCTCCAATGATTGAACCTCTGAATTTTAATGAAAGTCGATTTTTTTTAATTTGTAACCTGAAACAATTTTCAAACTAACTTTGTCAGTTCAAGGAAATTCAAAAGGTGATATATATATTTAAAAAAATTATTTTCACCCTATTGGTACTGAGGATTCAATTGAGCCCCTCCGCCACTGCGGCTCTCTCCCTCGAAAGGGAATGAAAAACAAACGGGATCTTTACACAAATAAGCCGGTCATATTTATTGTTTAATTTTTTTAGTCATATATATATGAATTATACATTGAATGTACATAATTATACACGTGTTCATGCATATATTATATATTCATCAGCTATTTTTAATTTACGCAATTGGATGGACGGCTATTTGAGTTAATTCTAAAAAACGAAAGACCAGTGGATGATCTTACAAAGATTTTTGTGGGTTCTAGTCAAAGCAACGTTGTCACTTGATATGACTATCTATAAATCGCAAATGGGATAAATCAAATTCAAGAAATGAAGGATGGTTACGTGAATTCATTTTTGCAGCTCCCATTTAATAATGGTGAAGTTGAAGTTGAGGCCATTGTTAAAGTTGGACCATTCGCATCTTTGTCACAGGCTGGACCTAATTGAAAAGATTGAATTGTTTTCTAGATCTAGTTTTCCTTTCATTTTCTCTCCCCGCGTTTCTTGTGAAGTTTAAAAATGTATTCATACAAACCAAAATAGATATTGAACTTTTAGATTATCAATTGTTGCATTACAAACTAATTAAAGACCTTACGACTTACGAGTAGGAGGGCGTTTGTAACTTATAATAAGCTGGTCAAACTGGTATTTATCTATGCGTTTGGTAAACACTCAAAGTGCTTATAAGTTAAAATTAAACATAAGTCATAAGTTGATCACCCCAAGCTTGTGGCTTTTCAGCTTATAATACTTTGACCAATATTTTTACAAGTTTATTCTTAATAATATTTTTTTAATTCACAAAATACTTTTTCCAAAATAAATTTCCTGACTTTCTCTCCATTATTTGTTGTTAATTCTTTTATTTACAAAGAAATTTTTTAATTTATAATTTTTTTGAAAAAAATTCAAGAGTATTTTAGTCATTTTAACAAAAGAATAACTTATCAACACTTTTTTTAATCAAACATATCAACTGCTTATTATCAGTTTCAACACTTCTATCCAAACACATAAATGCTTATTTTAAAAATTAGTTTCAGCATTTCAAACTTATAACTTGTTTACCCTAAAATTTGAGTAACAATTAAACTTGTATTGTGGTTTTAAGGATACGTGATCTAATTCAATACCAATTGACAAATGACGGATTATATGAATAAATTGAACAGTAAAATAAATCAAACCAACATTATGTAGTACTTTCGACCTCGATTCGGGATGGTCTCGAGATTCAGTAATAAGAACAGTAAAGAACAACAACAGACAGTAAGTAATTAGAGAGCAGCGTGTATATTATTTTATCAGTGAATGTATGATGATCTTACAAATGAATGGGGTCCCTCTTTATACAATAGAGGAATCATAAATAAGGTTAACGAAAATAAATCCCATGTTTGATGTCAATAACCGTTGGGTTCAATTTCTTCTGAAATTTCCGCTGAGATCTTTGATCGGTTGCTAATATCTCGCCATTCCGTTACTCGACGTCGACCATGCTCGGTCTCGATCCTCGGCGAGCGCTTCGATCTTCACGCTTCATACTCTGTGATCGAGCTCGATCCTGATCCATTATGAGCGTATCCTCGAGGCAGCTCCTTGAGCCTACGAAATCGTACATACCCGGTTTTGACCGTATACAGATAGTCCTCACGTTTCTTAGAGTAAAACGATAAGGAACAATTTGAACCTCGATTCCCTTGTACCTCGATCATGACGTCAACCCTATGACGTTAATGACAGAAGTGACTGAAGGGTTGCGTTTGCACAGTGCCCAAGGTCATTAATTAACGATAGCTGATGGTCGGCCACTAGTGCTCTCAAACTATTGAAATGGCCACTATAAATAGATCAATTTCACAATCTTCTAAAACTTTACTTCCAAAACCCTTTCTCAAATCTATGAAAGCTTCTCTACCCTCTTTAATTTCATCTTCTTCATCAGTTTGTTTTTACCATAACATCAGTTCTTTCTTCTTTATTGAACTCCATATAGTGATGGCTAAAACTTCAAAGATTGTCCCTCAAAAGAAAAAGCCCCCTCATTGCGGTCGGTCGGCGATAAAACGCCGGTGGAGCCTCGTATTGAAGAGTGCGTTCCTGGTCCATGCGAATTGACTTCCGAATTTAAAGTAAAAAGGCCTTCCTCAGTTCCTGGTCAATGCGAGCCCATGTCCCGGTACATCTGTTCAATATCTAAAGACGATCTCGAGCAGGTAAAAAGGATTGTAACTGGGAAAACAAAGAGGTGGTGATTCCTTTCCTCGAGTAGGACATCACCACCCATGTGAAAAAGTTTTTAAGTGTTTACACTTACCCTTTCACATTGGACCCCGTAGATCCGGTCAAAATCGATTTTTGCCGCCAATATCGAGTGACCCTTGGCCAGATCTATCCCTCCTTTTGGCGTATCGTCATTCTGCTCAGATACTTTCGAGCAAGGTCGATGGGATGTCTTTCACCCTCGACCATTTGATTAGGTTATATAGCCCTCGTCTTTATCGAGGTGGGTTGATAAAGCTCCAACATCGGGCCACAAAAACACTGTTCTCGAGCATAGACTAGGACAAGGACCGAGGGTGGATGGGTCGATTTGTTCGAATCAAGACCTCTGATCTGATCCTTGTAGAGAAAATGCCATTCCCCGAGGAATGGAACATGAAACGTAAGTACGATTTCGTCGATGGTCTTTACCGTTTATCTTTCTTGATTTCTTTCTGATATAAGTTCTTTTTCATGGTGCAGCATCCCCTTGGTTTCCTGGTGCGATCCCGGACCTTGAAGCTTGGATTCGACAACTAGCCTCTACTTCTTCATATGCCTAATTGTTGGCGTAATTTGGCCAGGGGTCGGTGGGAAGCTAAAAACCACGGTGAGTTCCTTCGTTTGTACTTTGATGCTTCTCTGTTTTAACTTAGTTTTTCTTCATGCAGGTCTCGGAGACAATGTTGTAATGAGGCCACCTCCACCTGGGGAAGAGGAGGTTCTGAAGCCGACCAAAGAGAATAAGAGGAGAGGGACTCACCTCTAGATACCCCGAAGCCCAGGAAGAGTAATGCTCGAGAATCGAAGATTGACCCTGCTTCCTTACCTAAGGATGTAGCCTAATGACTTCGGGAGGAGGACGAAGAAGGAGAGGATGACGACAGCTTGATGATAGCTCGAGAGAGGGGAGGCACTGAAGCTTCGAAGACTGTTGAGCCGGTGACATGTGGTTTGATATCGGACTGAAGAAATCTCGAAAGAAGGTTCGAGCAGAGCCCCTGAGCCATCGGGTGGTGAAAATGCACCCCACCAGGATGAACAACTGGTGAGAGTACCCGAAGGGTCTAGCTCTGAGGCCCTTCAAAGAGAGGAGAATGTATCAAGGCCCATCGGGTGGTGAACATGCACCCCATCAATATCGACGATTCGCCGCCCGACCTTACGTTCTCCGAAGGGCAGTTCCAAGATGCTCGGGCTATGGAGACTCCCGATGTGAGGACGGCCCACAAAGGGAATGATATATTCCAGTGGTGCTTCACAGGTGTCGAAGATGATCCCGACCCGGATGCTTCATTCATTTTTGACGAGGCTCAGCGGTTTCTCAAACAAGTAAGTTTCAGCCTCCATAATTATGCTTCTGTTTTATTCTCATTTTTCCAAGTCTGATTTTCTTCTTTGTGTACAAGCCATGGCTCCCCATCGAGAAGCGTCTTCCAAATCATGGGTTGAGCTGACCCGATGTGAGGCCCAACTCAAGAAGCTCGTGGAGGAGAGAGATGGCCTCATACTCCTCTATGTTCAAAAAGATGAGGAGATCAGGAACCTCCAAGCCGAACTGACAAGGGCTCATCGAGAACAGACTAAGCTCATGAACGGGTAGTGTAACTTTTTGGGAGTTTGTTATGTATTCACTTGACTTTGGCAATTAACATTTTGACTTTGCAGTCTCAGTAGAAGGACGATCTAGTAGAGCAGCTTCGAGAGGAGGACAAGATGAAGGAGGCCGAGAATCTGGGTGGAAGAAGCATATGGATCGCCTTGCCTCGGAGAAAGACGCGGTCGGGCCCAACTAACTTCGATCGAGTGCCAACTTCATAGAGAGAAGGAGGAAAGCTTGGCCCGGGCCCAAAAGATTGAGGAGCTCGAGGCTAAGTTGGCCGTTGAGCTTGAAAAGGCTAAATTTGAGGCGGAGGCGCTCGTGGCCTCTTACCGAGCTGACACCGAGGCTGCCAACATTCGGGCACAGGAGATCTATGTTGTTGCTGAAATCAAATTGTCATGTGTTGTCGATCATGCTAGGCGACAATCCCGGAGAGAGACTTTCGAGGAAGTGCATGCTCGTGGCTTCGACCTATCAGCTGATATAGAGAACACAAAAGCTTTGGAGGACGAGGCCGCAGCTTTACTCTCTGATGATGAAGGCTCTGCTAGTGGTTCCGAGAGCGGAGGAGATGAGGATGAATCCCCCTAAGACTCAGCTCCCGAAGATGCGGCTCCCAAAGTGGACTAGGCCTTTAGGATTTTTCTTCTTCTGTGTTTTTTCTTTCTTTACGTGTAAGACCCCCTGTGGCCTTTGTAAATATCTTCTATAAATAAAAAGTTCTTTCTCTTTCCAGTTTGTCTCTGATTTGCGATAAATTTTTCTTTGTTTTCGCCTTGTGAAAATTTTGTTGTTGTAGTCTCTGTAGTCGAACTTAAATCAAACCCTTAAGTTTTAAAAGCGAGTCCCCGAGCTTGATAATATGTTCGATATTTTGGATGGTTTGCTCGAAGACACAAATGCATTACTTTTATAACTAAGTTTGAGTAAATTTTGAACTTAGAACAAAACAAACCCTTAGGTTTTTTATCAAATAATGGGTAAGTTTTGAACTTACAGTAATATACCTCTTAAGGTTTTATGATGAATCTTCGAGCTATATTCTAGTCGACTTTATTTGAGATCGGAATAGTGGAACCCTTAGGTCCGAATTGAGTGAAAACAAGGTCTCGAACTCTAAATGTATTGGCCCTTAGGCTCTTTAGACTGGGACGATATGGCCTCTAAAAATGGCTTACATCCCACAACTTTGAGTCTTCAGCCATAATGAAGTCACATATTCTTTTTTTCCACCAACCATAGTATTGGCCATTAAATCTTGGTGGTTTGTACGTTGATTGTCCTTCCTCGAAGTTTGGTGGAGCAGTCATGTAGATCCTTTCTAGGTATTAACCTTTTAGAAAGAACCTGCTCTGATACCAATTGATAGAAACTAAGCGTCCACCAAACTGTATAGAGAACCCGATTCTCTATCAGTTCCCACCGTAAGCAACAAACTGTAAAACCAAACAATATAGGAAAGCAGGTTCTCTATTTGTTCCCGCAGTAAATAGGCAGTAAATAAAGAACACAGAGGAATTTTACGTGGAAAACTCCCAGCTCAACGGGATTAAAAACCACGACCTACCCTTGTAGGATTTCAACTTCACTACTGAGCAATCTTTAGATTAGAACCTCTTGTAACCTAGGAACTAACCTCTTAATACCTCACTAACTTGTAACTACACTATTATAAGCCATTTTGTAATAACTCTATTACAAATACTTAATCACTCACTAACTTGTAACAACACAACTAAGCTAAGTAGGAATTACAAGTGAAGAACAAAATAACAAAGACTCAACAAACCTAAGGACTTAATATATCTTCAGTCTTTGGATCTGGTCCTTGAGGTTGCATCAGCTTTGTTCTTGAGAGATGTGGTGTGTAGCACTTGAGAGAATATTTTATTTTTGTTTGCAAGTGTTCAACTGATTGTTTTAACTTCCTTGATGTTAATAATACATGTGTAACATCACTTACAATGATGTAAGCAAGGCAGGTAAAAAGTTTTCCACAAAAAGTTGACTGCTGCACTGTTCATGTACTGTAGCTTGTGCAGGCAACAACTTTCTAGCTGAAGAGTTGACTTCGTACAGTTACCTCGGGAACTGGTAGGAACATGTGCCCTCAGTTGTTCCTTCGACTCTAAAGAGTTGATCCATATCCCAAACCGGATCCAACCTGAAACCTTGTGATCTTAAGGTCTTGAGAATGTTTAAAGATGTAGAGTTGACTATACGACGACCAGGAGAACTGATTCATATCTCTTCCCTCTACTGTTCCCTTATCTGATTTTGTTGATAATTGAACCAGACATCTGACTGCTTACTCTACACGCAAGAGAACTAATTGTATCAGGTTCCTTATCTGGTTCTCTCATGAAGTTTGTCAAATCATCAAAACAAAAGACGCATAACTTAACAATTTTCCCCTTTTTGATGATGAAAAACTTAGAATTGATACCCCCCTGAGTACCAGATCTCCACATTTTTCCCCTTGCGAATCATCCATATTTCCCATGAGAACCAGACCAAAGAAACTGATCACAATTGGTTATTGTTTGGCAAATTATCAAAACACAAAATAACATAACTTATCAATTGATCTCCACATTGTCCCCCCTGTGAATTAGCCATATTCCCCATGAGAACCAGACCAAAGGAACTGATCACAAATGGTTCTTCAAGATTGTTTGGCAAATCATCAAAATACAAAATAACATAACTTATCAATTTCCCCTTTTTTGATGATGACAAACCCAAAATTAATGTCCCCCCTGAGAACCAGATTCATCACATGTTTCCCTGCGGATCATACCTATAATCAACATGTTATCAGCAATGTTCAACTTTCCCCAGGCGAAGCAGAGCTATCTTTCATGCACAACACAACATATCAATTTGATTTTGTCCCTCCCCCATGTTGACACCTATATAACTTCCCCTTTTTGGTATAATTGAAAAGAATAACAGAAGAAGCACATCCAAAAAGAAGTTTAGTAACATTAACTCATGCCACTTGGGCAACACAACATAAACAATAACAAGAACAACAAGTGAATGTCATTGCACAAAATAGAGTGATTGCCCATAGTAGAGTAATTATAATAAAAGCACAGTAGTTCCAACAATACATAATATGATAATTTAAACAACTAAAGTACCAATGTCATCAAACATAGGGATCAAAAGAAGATAAGAATTCAAGGGAATTAGGCAGGAGGAAAAGTAAGGGGCTAAGGCCTTGATGAGCTTGTCCATTCGTTCATTCACAATCCTTTGATCAATGATCATCTACTCTCTTAGGTCCTCCACCTATTTCCTCAATATTTCATTCTCACCCTTCAACTTAGCATTATATTCTACCAAGGGTCCACGAGGACTTGGTTCTCTACCAATCTGAGCAGGCTGAATCATCAACCAGACCACCAAGAATCTCCCCAAACTTCTCCTCATCAAGAACAAACTCAGTTCCATGCACATATAGCATCCGAGTATCACATACAACATAGAAGATTTTACTTCTTCTTCATAAACGTTGGGACTTGGAGGAACAAATAGGTGATTCTATTTTTAATTTTTTTGGAAATCAACAATGTCAAGAAGTTCCTCTATTTTTCAGCAATGTCATAGTCAACACTCTGCCTAACAGCACTTTCTGAGACTTCAGAGTCTCTACCTCTCCAAACCTGATAAGTAGACCTTTTGCTTATGTTAGGAACCAGGTTCCTCACTCACACTACCCTTTCTTTCCCTGAGCGGCCATGTCTCCCTCTTCTTCTTCTCAATATGTTCACCCTTATCATCTACTGCATCTTTCTCAGCCAACTTTCTTTTCTCAATTTTATTTTCACGAGTGAAGATTATTCCACTTCATCCTGTATTCCACAATCACCACATCAGCAAGTCACATCAATCAGCCTACTTTTCATCAATCCTTTTCACTGGATCGGAAGTTCGTTAACTCAAAAAGAAAAAGATCATCATTAGAATTAACATCCTGAGAAGGATTTGAGGCACCAGGTGTGTATTCAGTTCCCCGTTTTTCAGCACATTCACCGATTCCTCCATCCTTCAAGGCTTCTACAAACCCATCAAAAATTTCAGCCTCACTCTCTAAAATATTAGATCTATCCCATTCTTTTTCAGTTAAAGTCCCATCAAAATCTACCAAAGACTTCTTGGGTTTCGATTAAGATGGAGTTAGGATTTTGGGAGGTGACAAAGTTGGGTTCACTTCTGGAATATTTTGAGAGAAGGATTCTTTTTGAGATAAGGTTGATTTAGTTTTGAAGAAAAGAATCAGTTTTTGGTTGGGTGTGAGAGAAGGAAATGGTTTTTCGGGGAAACAAGTCAGTTCAGAAAAGGTTTAACATTTTGGACTTCAAAAATTTGGAGAGAGATGGGAATAATTAATGACATTACACTTCAGCAGTTTAAAAAGTCATATAAGTATTGAAGAGACTACTAACCTGAGTCACAGGAACCAGGTTCCTTGACGATTTTTGAAAATTTGAGCAAAAACTCCTAGAAGGGCAATGTCACTCTTACTTGTTTTGTCCTGAAACTGTTATGTATGTATACCAGTAACCGTATAGATTTGAGTTAGATGTCGCCAAAAAAAACTTTTTGGCATTGTACCTTTCCTTCTTAACATAGTCAATCATCAAGGGACCAGGTCCTTAGTTAAGCTTGATCAACCCCAACTCCAAAAGATTTCTTTCAAAGTGTTCACTGCTCAGCGCCTTGGTGAATATGTCTATTACCTAGTCCTCCATCTTCCAGAACTTTATACAAATCAGAACCTTTTCAGCATTATCTCTCAAAAAGTGATATCACACATCAATGTGCTTTGTCCTCTTGTTGTACCAGGTTCAAGATGTAAATACACCAAAGTCTTTCAGATGTTGCTTGATTTGTAGTAGTTGAGCACAACAAGAAGCAACAACCACGTATTCAGATTCAGCAGTAGAAAGAGCCACACAATTTGTTTCTTTGCACTCCATGAGATCAAGCATGACTCCAGAAAATGTGTCGTTCCAGATGTGCTCTTTCTATCCATCAGATATTCAGCATCAGCATATCCAACCGAGTCAAAAGTATCTCCTGAAAAATAGACGAGGACCAGGTCCTGTGTTCCCTTAGGATACCTCAAAATTCCCTTAGCAACCTTCAAGTGAGAGTCATTTGGGCCAGGTTCCAATCACTGTTATGTCTGAAGGCCTAGGGACCAGGTGTCACACTTGGTTCCTCTCAACTGATGGAGTTCTTCTTGCATAGAAGCTATCCAGTTAGCATTTTCAATTCTTCTTTGATGTTCTTAAGCTCTATTTGAGACAAGAACGCTGAGAGGGAAAACATGTTCCTTGACTTAGAACTAGGTTGAATACCAGAGTCTAAGGGTGTGATTACATTTTGAAGAGATGTGAACTCTTTTGCTTCTAGTTGGATACTTGAACTTCAGAATTTAGAGGACCAGGTTCCTCCATACGTGAATCATCATTGACATCAACAGAATCATGACTTCCACTATTTTGTTCTTCATCAAGAGTACCTAATGCAGCATCAACAACCCTATGTTCAACTTCAGTCGAGGTGATAGAGGGACCAGGTTCCTCCGTGCCTTTTGGAGATTCTGTTGCATCTCCTTAATCGCTTTGCTTCACTTGACTTATCAAATCAGTCTTTCCATTTGCAATATCTATAGCTTCATCAGGAGTATTTGTAAATTCTCTATCTTCATCTTTTTTGTTATGCGACCATTTGTCACCATTGTTGAGAACAAAAAAATTTGCATCCAAAGGCTCCCGGGTAAGTCAGCGTTGGTTTTCTCCCATTGAGCAGTTCATAGAGAGACGTCTCAAGAAGGGACCTGATCATGCATTTGTTAATCAAGTAGAAATCAATGTTGAATGTTTCGCCCATGAACTAGATCCTCCATAACCGACTTGCTCAGCAAATAAAAACTTGCATGCCCCAGTGGTCTGTGACATAACTCTACATCATCATCAATGACACTTAAGCATGTTATATCACCACCATTTAGTGAATCAAGGTCTGCAACATAGATATTCTTGAGCCTCTTTCCTATCAATGCTATTTCACCAGTTTTAAGATTGGTGAAAGTGCAAGATTTGGACAAGAACTTCACTTCATTTTTCCTTATCGCAGATTTGAGACACACTCAACAAGCTATATTTCAAGCCATTCACATAGTACACATCTTCAATTGCATGGGAGAGTGTTTTGTTAATTTTGCCAACAACAAGAATATAGCCTTCTTGTTGTTTCCAAAGGACACACTCCCACCTTGGAAGGCTTAGAGTGAGAGGAAATTATTCATTCTTCTATTTTATTCTTAGAGAAGCCACTATCCATGTACCATTTTTTGACTGCTACCTCTCACTTCAGCCTACACTCTAAATCAATGATTAAACTTAGGAACCCAAGCCGGCTTGGGTCCCTTATAATGATAGAACGGGCGGATCAAATTTTTTTTGCCCATGCAGGCAGCACATATTTTCTTTTCAAGGAACCAGGTTCCTTATCAGTAGGCCTCTTTTCAACAAAAAACTTTGTTTTTCTACAAAGACTGAATTTTAGTTTTACAAGAGTCCTTGTAATGACCCGTTTGATCACAATGAGTGCACGACCTATTATCAGCCACAGTTACATACTTGTTATGGGGATTATATGAGGTTTTAGCCTTTTGGAACCTGATTCCTTGCCTGTTTTCACCATTACTCTTGTACATAGACGTTATTAAATCAGAGGACCAGGTACAATTAAGTGACTTATCAAGATCATTTTTAACCCTTTTCATATCCTCCTGAAGTTGTCTATTCTTTTCAAGCTCAACAACAAGGCTTGTTTTAACTTTCTTAAGCTCACTCTCAATCTCAAGTTGAGCCTCACTAGCCACTTCTTTACCCTTAGTGTTGTCCGTCCATTTTTTCGTTTAGATTTTCAACAACTTATTTTCTCTAGTTACTTCTTCCACTTGTTACTTCAAATCTACAATGGAAACTATCATATTATCCCTCTCTTGTTCTATGTCACCAATTTCTTCTATTAAAGCATTTTTCTCATTAATGAGGTTATGATAGGCATCAATCAACACATTTGCTAAGGACATCAATTTTTTCTTAGAGTAAGTTTTCAAAACATCAAGAAAACTTACCTCATCTTCCTCCTTGTCCTCATCATCATCAGATTTGGCCATAAGTGCAAAGATTGACTCATATTATGAAAATCTATTATCAACAACCATCATAGATGTATCTTCTTGGTCATCTTCACCTTCAGATTCACCGGAGGAATTTCCCCAGTCATCCAAAGCTTGTTTCACCATGTTGTCAGCAACATCTCTTCTTTTGAGCTTTCTGTCAAGGACCTGGTTCCTCTTAGCCACCTTATCAGTGTTGGTATTATAGTGATCCTGCTTATGAAGAGGACAGTCTTTAATGAAGTGTCCAGACTTTTCACACTTATGGCAGCAATCATTTTCTTTGAAATTCCTGCTAGAAGTTCCTTTCTTTGGAATCCCACCATTTTTTCGAATCATCTTTTGGAATCTTCGAGTGAGATGCTCCATGTTGGATTCAACACTACTTGAGTCTTTGTTGGCAGCCTTGAGAACCAGGTTCTTCTCCTTCTTGGGCTCTCTTCTTTCAAGATCCTTCTTTCTCTTCATCTCATGAGTTTTGAGATTTCCAATGAGTTCATCAATGGTCAACTTCTGGAAATCCTTGGCTTTGGTGATAACATTCACTTTATTTTCCCAAGAACTTGGTAAAACACTGAGTATTTTTTGGACCAACTTGTTTCTTGGGATGACTTCACCAAGGGAGTGAAGCTCATTGATAATGGAGGTGAAACGTGTGTGCATATCTTGAATAGACTTATCCTCCTTCATCTTGAAAAACTCATACTCAGTAGTAAGCATATCTATTTTGGACTGCTTAACCTAATTAGTTCCTTCATGGGAAGTTCGAAGAGTTTCCCAAATATCTTTAGCAGACTGACAAGCTAAGATGCAGTTGTAATCATCTGGTCCGATGCAACAAACAAGAATCTTCTTTGCCCTGAAATTCTTCTCAATAGCCTTTCTATCAGCATCGTTGTACTCTTTTCTTGCTTTTGGGACTGTAACTGTTCCCTTACCAATAGTTTTCATGGGAACAAAAGGTCCATCACAGATTACATCCCACAACGTTGAGTCTTTAGCCATAATGAAGTCACACATTCTTGTTTTTCACCAACCATAGTATTGGCCATTGAATATTGGTGGTCTGTACGTTGATTGTCCTTCCTCGAAGTTTGGTGGAGCAGTCATGTAGATCCTTTCTAGGTGTTAACCTTTTAGAAAGAACATGCTCTGATACCAATTGATAGAAACTAAGCATCCACCAAACTGTATAGAGAACTCGGTTCTCTATCAATTCCCACCTTAAGCAACGAACTGTAAAACCAAACAGTATAGGAAAGCAGGTTCTCTATTTGTTCCCACAGTAAATAGGCAGTAAATAAAGAACACAAAGGAATTTTACGTGAAAAACTCCCAGCTCAACGGGATTAAAAACCACGACCTACCTTTGTAGGATTTTAACTTCACTATTGAGCAATCTTTAAATTACAACCTATTGTAACCTAGGAACTAACCTCTTAATCCCTCACTAACTTGTAACTACACTATTACAAGCCACTTTGTAATAACTCTATCACAAAGACTTTACAACATGGCTAACTCTAGCCAAGACACAAACACAAGGGTTTATGATTTACAAAGGGTTTCCTACACAATGCTTCTAACTAAGCTAAGTTGGAATTACAAGTGAAGAACAAAATAACAAAGACTCAACAAACCTAAGTACTTAAGATATCTTCATCTTTGGATCTAGTCCTTGAGGTTGCAGTAACTTTGTTCTTGAGAGATGTGGTGTCTAGCACTTGAGAGTATATTTTCTTTTTGTTTGCAAGTAATCAAGTGATTGTTTTACATTCCTTGATGTTAATAATATATGTGTGACATCACTTACAATGATGCAAACAAGGTAGGTAAAAAGCTTTCCACAAAAAGTTGACTACAACTTTCCAGCTGGAGAGTTGACTTCGTACAATCACCTCGGGAACTGGTAGGAACCTGTGTCCTCCGTTGTTCCTTCGACTCTAAAGAGTTGAGCCATATCCCAAACTAGATCCCAACCTGAAACCTTGTGATTTTAAGGTCTTGAGAATGTTTATAGTTGTAGAGTTGACTATACGACGACTAGGGAAACTGATCCATATATGTTCCCTCTGATGTTCCATTATCTGATTTTGTTGAGAATTGAACCAGACATCTGACTGGTTACTCTGAACGCAAGAGAACTAATTGTATCAGGTTCCTTATCTGGTTCTCTCATGAAGTTTGTCAAATCATCAAAACAAAAGACCCATAACTTAACAAAGATGAACTTAGCTTTACCTGGGGCCGATGACAAAGGGTCGACGATGTCCATCCCTATTTCATGAATGGCCATGGGGATATGACTGAGTGAAGTTGTTCTCCGGGCTGGTGGATCATCGGTGCGAACCTTTGACATTTATCGCATCTTCGAACAAACTTCTTAGAGTCTTTTTCCATGCTATCTCGGTAGCATCCTTCTCTAATAACCTTGCAAATTAGTGACTCGGTGCCGGAATGGTTCCCACAAGTGCCTTCATGGACTTCTCTAGAATATAATCAGTAAATCTCCCAGTCCTAAACACACCGCCAATGGTCCATTGAATGTCCTTCTGTATAATATTCTGTCTTCGTCTGATGTAAAACGAGTAGCTTTAGCTCGAAGGGCCATCGACTCTTTAGGGTCCAATGAAAGCTTTCCAATTTTCAAGTACTCGATGTATCCAGTCCCAAGTTAAGCTTGTAGAATTTATTTCGGCATGCCCTTCTTCGATCACAGACCTCGAGAGTTGAACGACAGTCCCCGAGTTGATCTCATCTTCCTCGACCGATGATCCCAAATTTGCTAGTGCATCGGCCTCACTATTTTGTTCTCGAGGTACATGCTATAGGGTCCATTACTTGAAACGGTGCAAATTTACTTGCAATTTGTCCAAATACCTTTGCATTCTATCCTCTCGAACTTTGATTTGTTCACCTGGTTCACCACCAGTAAAGAATCGCACTTAGCTTCGATGACTTCGGCTCCCAAGCTTTTGGCTAGCTCGAGACCTGCAATCATGGCCGCGTACTCGGCCTCATTGTTAATCAATCTAGAAGTTTTAATTGATTGTTTAATAGTGCTACCCGTAGGCGGCTTCAAAATAATGCCTAGCCTGGCCCTTTCACATTTGAGGCACCGTGCGTGAAGAGGGTCCATACACCCGATGATGTGCCTGATTTTAATAAAAGTTCCTTTTTGACTACAGGTATGAGGGTTGGCGTGAAATTGACCACGAAGTCTGCTAAAATTTGAGACTTGATGGCCATTCGGGGTTGATATTCGATATCATACCCGTTGAGTTCGATGACCCATTTGGACAGTCGGCCCGATAGTTCGGGCTTGTGCAAAACATTACGGAGTGGGTAAGTGGTTAATACACGTATGGAGTGACATTGAAAATATGGTTTTAACTTTCTTGAAGCGCTTATCAGTGCAAGTGCCAATTTCTCTAAGTGAGGATATCTAGTTTCTACGTCTCCTAAGGTTCGACTTACATAATAAATAGGAAACTGCGTACCTTGCTATTCTCGAACTAGGACACCACTTATCGCGATTTTGGATACTTCCAAGTAAGTAAAGTTTCTCATCTGACTTCGGAGTGTGAAGTAGAGGTGGACTCGATAAGTATCGCTTCAATTCTTGCAATTCCCGTCGGCATTCCGGAGTCCAGGCGAAATCATTTTTCTTTTTTAGGGAGAAAAACTTGTGGCTTAGATCCGATAACCTCGAGATGAAACGAACCAAGGCAACTATCCGTCCGGCCAGCCTTTGTTCGGCTTTTACACTATCTACGACGGTGATGTCCTCGATGACCTTGATTTTATTGGGGTTAATTTCGATCCCCCGATTTGATACCACGAAGCTAAGGAATTTGCCTGAATCGACCTCGGAAGCACATTTCTCGGGGTTGAGCTTCATGTTGTACTTCTTTAAGATTTCGAACGTTTCCTACAAATGAGCCAAATGGTCCTTTGTGCTCAGGGACTTAACTAGCATATCGTCAATATAAACTTCCATTGACTTACCTATTTGTTCCTCAAACATTTTTTACTAAGCGTTGGTAAGTAGTTCCTGCATTTTTTTAGCCCGAAGGGCATTACATTATAGCAATATGTTCCATACTTGGTGATAAAAGAAGTCTTTTCTTGGTCTTCCGGGTCCATTTGGATTTGATTGTACCCGGAATAGGTGTCGAGAAAAGTAAGGATCTCGTGGCCGGCCGTGGCATCGATCATGCGATCGATGTTAGGCAACGTAAAATAATCTTTCGGACATGCTTTGTTCAAGTCCTTATAGTCTACACACATTCTAAGCTTGTTCCCTTTTTTAGGGACTACAACTACATTAGCTAACAATTCGGGGTATTTTACCTCCCGAATGGACCCTATTTTGAGAAGTTTAGTTACCTCGTCCTTTATGAAGGCATGCTTTACCTCAGGCTGGGGCCTTCTCTTTTGCTTCATCGGTCTGAACTTGAGGTCCAGGATCAGCCGACGTGTTGTTATATCTGGTTGGATCCCTGTCATATCTAAATGGGACTATGCAAAACAGTCTATGTTATCAATAAGATATTGAATAAGTTTTTTCCTGAGTTAGGGAGTTAATACCATTCCCAGCTATACCTTTCGCTCGGGCAGGTACTCAATCAATATAACCTGTTCCAGCTCTTCGACCATTGATTTGGGGGCATCCGAATCTTCGGGAACAAAAAAGGTCCGAGGGGTTAGAAAATCCTCTTCCCCTTTTTCATCTACTACCCGTTCCTTCGATTCGGTCGAGGCTAGGGGCGATGATTGCTATTTGGCCGCCTGTTTAGCTTTGGTGCTCGATTTTTCTGAGGTCGATAGTGTTAAGATCGGTGTTACTTCATCGACCGCAAACATTTCCTTTGCAGCATGCTATTCTCCGTATACCGTTTTAACACCATCCGTCGTGGGGAACTTCATCATTTGATGGATGGTCGATGGTACTGCCCTCATATTGTGGATCCAAGGCCTTCTAAGCAGTGTATTATATCTCATGTCGCCTTTGATGGAATGGAACTTAGTATATTGGATAGTTCCGGCCACGTTCACTGGTAGGATAATATCCCCCTTAGTTGTTTCACTAGCCATAATGAAGTCTTTTAGGACTCGAGATACAGGTACAATTTGGTCCTGCAGGACGAGCTGCTCTACGACCCTCGATCTGATGATGTTTGTCGAGCTACCTGGATCCACTAAAACACGCTTAACTTGAACTTTATTTAACAAGATAGAAATTACCAAAGCGTTGTTGTGTGGCCGAGAAATGTGTGGCTGAGAAATGCCTTCTGCTTCTTCGTCATTGAATGATAAAGTGCCTTCGGGCACATAATCTCGAGTCTGTTTCTCTCTAGTGATGGACACCTTAGTGCGTTTGAATATGAGTCCTTGTGGAACGTCGAACCCTCCGACGATCATATGAATGACATGTTGAGGTTCTTCTTGTTCATTCTTCCTGTTGTTGTCCTTTCCCTGAAGTGATTCTTAGCTCGATCGCTGAGGAACTCTCGAAGGTGGCCCTTGTTGAATAGACGGTCTACCTCCCCCCTCAATTGCCTACAATCTTCGGTCCTATGACTGTGTGTGCCATGATACTTACACATTAAATTCAGGTTTCTTTGAGAAGGATCGGTCTGTATAGGTCTGGGCCACCTAGTGTCTTTGATCCTTCCGATATCCAATACAATGCCCGATGCATCGATGCTGAAATTACACTCCGATAGCCGAGGTGTCTCTGCGGGATCCGCATACTTGTCAAAGCCAGTTTTACTCATAAGTCCCAATTTTTTTTGACCTCGATCGTTTCTTTGATCATTCCGTGTGGAGTTGCGTCCTGGACCGTTATTCATTCGATCTGCGATATATGGTTGATACCGATCATTATTCGACCTTGGATCTGTATCAACGTCCCTCTGATTTTTACCTGTCGACCGATTTGGATGTACTGAACCGAAAGGAGCTCCCAATTGGTCGTCTTCGACCCTGATCTTCGATTGATATCGATTGTGAACATCTGCCCAATTTACTGTTGGGTACTCGATCAAATTTTGCTTCAACTGTTGTGATGCGAACGAACTTCGTTCATTCAAACCTTGGGTGAAATCTTGAACGGCCCAATCATTTGTGACCGGTGGAAACTCCATGCGTTTCATTTGGAATCGAGACACGAACTCCCTTAGCATCTCATTGTCCCTCTGTCTCACCTTGAAGAGGTCTGATTTCCTTGTTGCGACCTTTACGGCCCCACGTGCACTTTTACGAAAGAATCCGCCAACATGGTGAATGGATTGATGGAATTTGGTGGCAGGTTGTGATACCAAGTCATTTCTCCCTTCGACATGGTCTCTCCGAAATTTTTTAGCAACACAAACTCAATCTCGTCGTCCTCCAAATCATTAGCCTTTATGGCGCATGTGTAAGAGGTAACATGCTCATTGGGGTTAGTGGTCCCGTTATATTTTGGTATGTCAGGCATACACAACGTCTTTGGAATGGGCTTTGAAACCTCACTCGGAGGGAACATTTTTTGTACAAACTTCTTTGAATCCATTCCTTTCAATATCGGTGGTGCCCCCGGTATCTGGTCAACTCGGGAGTTGTAAGTCTCCACCCTTTTATCATTGACCTCGATTTTTTCTCTCCTGATTTGATTCTCTTTGTGAGTTCCTCGAGCAACTTCATTACAGCAGGATCGGTCGCCAATGTGTTACTACCCGATCTTTCCGGTACTGGATCAGTACAACGAGTAGTCTCCTGCTTGACCCTATTCGGAGCTCTGTGTTGATTTTGTAACTAAGCAATGGCGGTTTCTTGAGCCTAAAGCATTTAGAATATCACTTGGAGACTGACTCCTTCATCCCCCCTGCCTTGTGTACCTCAGCCATCAGTTCGGCCTTCTCTGCATACATTCCCTTCGGGATCTGCGCCTAAGTCCGCATTCAGAGCAACGTGCGAACTGACGTCGATTGGGTTGATGGGCGGTGCTCCTCCGAGATCAGCGTGTGGCACCTCGATTCCTGGAGCAATAACATTCTCGTTTTCCTTGTGAAGTCTGAGGCCATTGTCACCATGTGTGGATGCGTTTTGTGAGTTTGACATATTTCAGCCTGAAAGCAAAAATTCTTGACAAGAACAAGCGTAAAATAATGTGTTTTACCAGAACGGGTACTGAACAATCACTATTATCCTTAGCCCCACGGTGGGCGCCAAACTGTTTACCCTAAAATTCGAGTAACAATTAAACTTGTATTGCGGTTTTAAGGATACGTGATCTAATTCAATACCAACTGATAAATGACGGATTAAATGAATAAATTGAACAATAAAATAAATCAAACCAGCGTTATGTAGTACTTTCGACCTCGATTCGGGATAGCCTCGGGATCTAGTAATAAGAACATTAAAGAACAACAACAGACAGTAAGTAAATAGAGAGCATCGTTTATATTATTTTATCAGTGAATGTATGATGATCTTACAAATGAATGTGTCCCTTTTATTTAATAGAGGAATCCTAAATAAAGTACAACTCTAATGAAGGAAATAAATCTCATGATTGATGTCAATAACCGCTTGGTTCAATTTCTTCTGAGATTTCCGCCGAGATCTTTGGTCGGTTGCTAATATCTCGCCATTCCGTTACTCGACGTCGACCATGCTCGGTCTCGATCCTCAGCGAGCGCTTCGATCTTCACGCTTCATACTCTGTCATCGAGCTCGAGCCAGATCCATTATGAGCTTATCCTCGAAGCAGCCTGCGAAATCGGATATACCTGGTTTCGACCGTATACACAACTATTTACCATGAGTTAATCCAAGCGGGCTCTAGTAAGCATATACACATGTTTTGCATATCACCTAATTTACAGACTCACTTATTCTGGACTTGATAGAGATCAATGTTTAAAGTATATGACTGATCATCGAGTTCAATTTTATTAACTCGTCCGACCCGCCTATATTTGAGCGGGTAAGATGAGCGATATTTCCACCCCCCTCCCGTAGAAAGGCCTTGGACAATATTTAATTGAAACTTGAAAAACAATATTTTCAAATTCAAAAAAAGTGTATTTGGAAATTCAACCTCAGACGTATAATTAGGGGTAAAATGTAGGGGTTGAAACTTGAAAGTGAATATTCCAATTTTAACTTTTTTTAATCTCCAGATCCTGTATCCAAGTATCAGACAATTGCTCCTTTATTGCAGACGTGGGGATCTCTCGTCATAACTGGTAAGACTCCTCGTCTTCTTCATCTCTTTTGAAATCACATAAAGTTTGGGAGTAGTAGAAAATGTGAGTAGTGAAATTGAGAAAGTCGCGGAACAGTTTAGATCCGAAATTTGAAAACTTTGTTAGTACTAAAAGCTAAGGATGGCTTTTGTTGAAATTTGGAAACTTTGATCACAACAACTAGGGCAACGACGTGATCTCCTGTATACTAATTAGTTCTATATTTCCTATATAATTAGTGCTGGCAAAATGAGCCCACATTTTGCCAACCCGCTCAATCCGCCCATATTTTAGTGGGTTGGATGACTTATATTTAATTTGTGTAAAATTTGGGCTTCAACTCATATTCAACTCGTAGAAATATGGGTATTCACGGGTAAAATGTAGGTAAAATGTGTTAGACTAGTGAGTGTTCTTCCAACCTTTTTATATTTGTTTAGCCTAAGATTTTCCTTATTAAGAAAAATATTTGTCAAAACTCTTTATCAATCTAACCTACCATATGCCTCATCCCCACCAACCCACCCCCACCCCAAACCACCCTACCTCACCCCACCCCACCTCTACACCCACTGCTACCATCCAAATCCCACCCGACTCAATAAAAATATTATTAAGAGTACTTTCTTTTTCATTTCAATAAATGCAATAGAAATTTTTTCATTTCAACGAAATAAGTATTTTCTGATGTAGAAAATGTATTTTTCTTTCATTTTAACAAAATAAGTACTTTCTTTTCTTGTTGTAGAAAGATTGCTTTCTTTTAAAACCAAAAAATAGTATTTTCTTTTTAGTTATGGAACACATATTTCAACGTTGAGTTTGTATAGAGTCATGTATTTCAACGTAGATTGTTGTTGAAACTTGCTATTTTCATGTAATGTTTTAGGATTTAATGCTCAAGTTTTTGTTGATCTGCTCCCTTCTACTCTCTTTTAATCGTCTGTACTATTCTTTTATTTTCTTTATATATTTCATGTATGTAATATATTTTTTGAATATAAATAGTATCTTTCTATTTATAGTATTTTTTTAAATTTATTTAGTTTTAGATTGGATCGCAGACAATATAGGAACAAAGTGAAAATGCACAGAGTCGGATATTATTAGTGATATTGCTTGATGTGCATTAAACACCTTTTTTCCTAAAATGAAAATTGTCATATTTTGTGGAAGAGTAACTTAAGTTCACAATATGGTACTTAAATTTGAATAAATTTAATGAAGGAAAGTATATATTATTCCAGTTAAGCTTATGTCACTAAATAATCTGAGCAAAAGCAAAATTATAAATTGCATTTGAAAAAATTTACACTTATATATTATGGGTTAACCCATATTCAACCTGTCAATTTGACACCCAACCCGTTTTTTACCCGCATGAAATATGGGCGGGTTAAAACCCAACCCGCTTTTGCTCAACCCATTTTTAACCCGCACAAATCCAACCCAACTCGCCCATTTGCCACCACTATATATAATGAAAACCACTATATATAATGAAAACGGTAACGGTAGAGGACATAATCTTCGAGATAACGTTTATAGAGATACTATATTTTTGTAGGTTCTAAGCAATAAAATTAAGCAAAAAAGGAAACTAAAAGCTGAGAGATGGGAGGTGCCTCTTCCCAGTTTAAGGTCTCTTTCACGCTGCTTTGCATTTGCTAATGTTTTACTTACTAAATTTTGCTGCAAAAAATTCTGTAACTAATTAGCGAAGCTCTTTTTGCCTCCCTTCAATTTTCTCCACTTTCTTCCCTGCTGAATTATTAATGTGTTTAAAAGCTTTTAATATATCATACTAACAGGTTAGACCTGTCACTGAAGATGACATATTTAAAGTGTTTAAAGCTGGTTTAAGGAAGAATTAACTGTTTTCCTACGGTTCTTCTAGGTCATTGAGCTTCATTTGCCAATTTGTTTTCGGACTGTTTTGTCAATGGGAGGTTTACCTTATGAAAATTTCAGGCCTGACACTGTTCTGAGTCACTCACAAACTATGAGAATATATCACCGTTTACAAAGCTATTGTAGAAACTTTAGCTAAATTTGCCCAACTGGACAGAGATGAACTTAAATGGGGAACATGGTCAGTGATGACTCATATCGCCGACCCCAACTTATTTGCGGCTAAGTTGTAGTTGTTGTTGGCCTGTCTTAAGCATCAACTGGCTTTTAAATCAACTTTGAGTGATATATTCCTCCTGCTACCTAAAGTGATTGTCGCAATGACATTTGCAAAGTATATAGAATCAATTAGAAAGTATATATAATAAGACAGAATGGTGCTTGAAATCCTGCACCTACTGCTTCAGTTACGTAACTCGGTTTAGCTATTAATATATACAGGTTCCTTCTGTCAAAGCACGTAGTTATCATCTCCAAATAATTGGTGGCGAGGATCTTTGATCCTGAAGGGAGATTATGGTTTCAAAAGCACCCACCAAAGCCTTGACCTTGCTTCTCCTGGTCTCGACAAGTTTGGTTGCAGTCTCTTCGATCACATTGTTGAACAATATTGGAGCCTCTCTTTTGTTTCCTCTAGCTTGGTGTCGAAGATTAACTTTCATATTTTCATCTATAACAGCACTTGACTTTCCATTAGCAATAAGTCTCCGAGAGCTTCTTCCTCTAGCATAAGCACTTCCATTTTCGTTGTAATCTAGTATTTTGACTGGCCTGAATTTTAGTCTCCTTGGACTGACTTTCTCAGACTGAAAATCGATTATTTTTCCTCTCCTGAACTTGAGGTTTTTAGGACTGCAAATTGCAGTTCTTGCAGCTTTTATATCTTGGCTTTGGCTTGTGGTTCCACTTTTTCTGGAATTGCTGCCTGTTGCATCGCCATCAAAAGATTCGCATGCAGAAATTGATGATAGGGAAGATTTCCTGTTGCCAAGGTTTCTGCAGCTACTGCCATCCGAGTGCAGAGAAGGGGATGGGGAGAGAAGGGGTGACAGTCTCTTCCCTCTTTTTGCGCCATGTAGTGAAGATTTCCTGTTGCCAAGGTTTTTGGTGATACTGCCATCCGAGTGTAGAGAGGTGGATGGGGAGAGAAGGGGTGACGGTCTCTTCCCTCTTTCTGGGCCATGCCTATCAAAGGAGGAGACTCTGGCCATTCGAGTCTCCTGGGAGAGCTTTATGGTCTGGATTTTAGTCTTTGATTCTCTGATGTGCAATGTCTCCTTTGGAACACTTCCATGACTTCCTTGCTCCATCTTGCCTCGTTTAAGATTAGCCCATTTTCTAAGTTGAGATGCCTTGTTTGGAAAGTTTTCATTACTTGGTTGCTCTATCTTCATTCGTGCAAGGCTAGTCAAATTGTTAAGTTGAGATACCTTGTTTGGATCATCTTCATGACTCACTTTGTCTGTTTTGCTTGGAAGGCTAGTCTGCTTATTACGTTGAGATACTATTCTTGGGGAATTATTATTTGGCTTTTTGCCTGATACCCTCTTCACAGAAAATCTTGTAGAGTGGGAAATTGTTGTGGATGCTGATATTTCCTGTCCCTGGGCTCGAAAAGTTGTCCGGCTCTTGAATTTTGGTAGCTTACTTGAGCTTAATGGTTTCTTCCCTATCTGCAACATCACAGTTGTAGCCATTTCTGGGACTTCTCCTGATGTTGTTACAGGTCTTATGGGCTGGAGAATCCTCGTCTTTGTTTTGAGATCACTTTCTGCTGTGTATTTGCAGACTTCTTGGCGAGAACCTGTTGGAACACTCAGAAAACATGGCAAGATCTTGGATTCACCTATTTCAATACCTAAGCTACCAGTTGAGTTCCTTCTCAAATAGCTGACTTCAGGCTGAATTTTGTCCAGGTTTGCTGGCATGCCCACATCCTTTTTCTTGCTGAACTCAAAAGATCCAGTGTCCTTGTCCATCTTGCTTCCTGTGTTTGGTTTGCTCGTTGCAGCATCCAAGAGAGACCCCTGAAGAATTGGTGAACCCCCTGTTATAAGAATGTCACTGTATCTTCTTCTGCTTTTGTTGCTTCTTGACACAGAATAAGCATTTTCCTCCAGAGGCTGCAGCTTCAAATCACTTCGATGACTTGCAGAAACAGCCAATGTTTTGGTGCATGCTTGCACTTCCTCTTCGTGGGAAGTTGTCAGCCTTCTGAAATTTGCAGGTAATGTAGTTATTCTCTGTATCTGCCACTTCACAGTTGTAGCCAGTTTTGAATTTTCTCCTGATGTTATTACAGATCTTGTAGACATGTGAGTCCTTGCCGTTGTTTTAAAGTTGCGTTCCACACCATCTTTGGTAGCATCAAGCCAAGAACCTGTTGGAACACTAACATGACGTGACAAGACCTTGGAGTCACCCATTTCATTACCTAAGTTTCCAGTTGAGTTCCTTCTCAAATACCCGACTTCATCCTCAATTTTCTCCAAGTTTGCAGGTTTCCCAACAGCCTTCTTGTTGCTCAACTTAGAAGATCCAGTGTACTTGTCCATCCGGCTTCCTTTGTTTGGTGTGCTGGTTTTACCATCCAACGGAGAATCCCTAGCAAATGGTGACCCCCCTGGTATGATAATGTCACTGTATCCTCTTCTCCTCAGCTTATAGCTTCTTGACATAGAGTAATCATTTTCTTGCGAAGGCTTCAATGCTAATATTTTGGTGTATGATGGGTTCTCCTGTCTCTGGGCTTTACCAGTTGTAAGCCTCTTGAAATTTACAGCTAGCTTACTTGATCTTAGTGGTTTCTTCCTTATCTGCAACTTCACAGTTGTAGCCAGTTCTTGGGCTTTTTCTGATGCTGCTATAGTAGATCTTCTCAGCAGGGAAGTCCTTGCTTTTGTTTCTTGAAGATCACGTTCCACACCTTTGCAAGCGTCATGGCAAGAACCTTTTGGATCACTCAGATAACGGGACAAGACCTTGGATTTAGCAATTTGAATACCTAAGCTGCCAGTTGAGTTCCTTCTTGAAAAGCCAACTTCACGCTCAATTTTCTCCAGACATGCAGGTATGCCAACAACCATCTCGCCCATTTTGAGCTAGAGCAATGAAACTAGCACCACTGCAGATAGATATATTGTGAAATACAGAGGGAGGTTTAGGAAAGCATCTCACACGCTTGTATTCTCTATGTTTTCAGAACTGTTAAACAAGAGCAAGCACTTACCGATAGAAAACTGATGATAAGCAGAGGCCTTATAGGCCTTTGATTAAAACCTCAACGCCAGTGTGGCATCCTGATTGGAAAGAAACAAAGACCTGTGAGAAAACTGCTAATAAAAAATGCAAGTGCACTAATATGACAACAGTACAAGGACGAAAATAAATTACTTATTCTGCGGCTTACATTTCTCCCTTCATCTGACTGTTCCTCAAACTGCTCTGCTACTATTGTCACCTAAATAATACTTCCAAATTAGAGATTGATTATAAATGTAGCACTATTTTGACCACACAATTCAGTAAGTTTAACAGAGTATATCTTGCTTGCTGGGGAATGTGTCCAACAAAACTTGGTAATAATTGATACAATTTGATCGTTGAGCCTAACTGGGAAGTGTGAACAATTAGGAACTGGATTCAATCTGTATTATATTATTTTACTTGTCAAAATATGGCTGGAAATCATGATATTGAAACTAAAGAACTGATGCATCCAAATAGATTTCTTCTCCAAAATCTATGCCACTTTACTTATGGAAAATAGAAAAAAGAAAATTCTCCTCCGCATGCATGTCATTGACTTAGTGGAAAACTTTTTTCAAATTATTTATACTATGATCTGAACCCAATGTGTCTCTTTTAAAAGGAGAAAATTAGTACTCCTAAGTCCTAATTATAAAGAGAAGCTCTGCATAGTGCTTAACAGGATATACATTCTTTTAACTCGTAAAACAATGGAATATAAAATCATACTACCTATCTATAAACCTAAGTTCAATAATATAAATAAGTTATGACACCCTCACCCATTATACAAATACGAAAGGGAAACGTATGATGCCCAATATTCCAGAACTTATTTTTCTCGTTCAACAAGAAATAAGATGCTCTATAATGTCCTGTTATGAAATTTTGATATAAATCTTTACTTCTTAGAGCTATACATACCAATCACCATTGCCATTATTCAGAAACAGAATTCAGGCGGAATGACAAAGAACACCTTAGACATATCACATTTACTTATGTTTTTTCACCTCGTGGGAGAAAAAAGAAAGTGAAAATTCCTTTTCTAAGAGAATTGAAATTGATAAGTTCGGGCATTGGATTGTGAAACTATTGTATTGTTCAAACATTACGTGAAGAAGCAAAGCACAACAAAATTTTCAGGCAATTGAAGAATTCGGGAATCATTTAACTTCTAATCATCTTCAATAGAAAACGTCTATCTTCGAATAACAGATTCAAGAACCGTTTAAAATTCACAAAGAGAGAAAAATGATAATTTTGGTGGAAAATAGGGGTTGAAATTATACCTTTTTCTTGATAAGTTAGGAATGGGAAGCCAAAGAAAGAGGGACTCAACAATTTGTTGACAATTTTTGAGGGAGTAGAATTTCTAAAATTGCAAAGAAAGAAAGCCAAAAAGAAGAAATAGAAAGAAAGAATTAGAGAAAAGCGTTTAAAATTCATAGACATCTGTGAGAATAAGCGCGATTAATGCAGAGGGTATAGATCAGCTTTGACACTAAAAATAACAATAAGGGGGCGTAACACAACTTTAGACCCTCTCCTCAACCAACTTTTTTTCTAGAGAAGAAAAATTAGATTTTGTTCTAAATTCTGACATTCATTAATAAAATTAATTGTAAATCACGAAATATATATACACATACTATTAAGTACCTTTTTTTTATATATTTTACATTTCACATATATTTTTATTCATAATAAATCGATACTATTCAGTTTTTACATTCATGCTCTTTGGCGTGGCTCCATAAAAATTGGTGCAGGAGCAGGGAATTAAGAGAGATAATGCAAGTTGAGGACGATTACTATATTGAAATAGTTTTTAGTCTAAATGTATGAAGAAACAGTCAGGAAAGAATGACGAGTCGACTTTAACAACATCACTCACCTCAGAAAGCAAAAGAAAATGTTTAGAAAAAGGATGCAGACTACGGGTGTGTTTGGTATAAAGGAAAATGTTTTCCGTGGAAAATATTTTCTTGAAAAACAAGTAGTAATCTTATTCATTTTCCGGTGTTTGGTACGCAAATCAAGAAAAATATTTTCTCAGGAGTATTCATAAATAATTGTGATACAATAAAAATGGAGCCATAAACTTTCGAACCAACAACCTTCCGAACCCACAAATTTCATAAACTTCTGAACCGCAAAACTTCGAAACCGCGAAATTTTGAACCCGTAAACTTCGAAACACATAAACCTCTGAACTCACAACTTTGGAACTTGTAAATTTTGAACCTGTAAACCGAAAGATGAAAAAAGTAAAATTGAAGATATATATAAAAAAATATTTTTTCCGGGGTGGAGTGGGGGTGGGGGTGGGGTGCAGAAAAAAAAAATTTGAAAATTACAAAAAAAGTAAAAAAATTTAGGCACTAACATGTTTAGGCACTAATATGTGGGGGTGCAGGAAAAAAAAATTAAAAATTACAAAAAAATAAAACAAATTTTTTTTGTGTCAGGAGTGGGGACAGGGGGTAGCGAGGAGGGAGGGGAGGGGTGGAAAAAAATAAAAATTTAAAAATTATAAAAAATGTAATTTTTTTTTTGCGGGATGGGGGTGACGAAAAAAAATCTTTTTGGAGAGAAGGCATGGGGTGGGGTTAGGTGGGTGGGTGTGTGGTGAATTGGTGAGAGTATGAAATAAGGTGGGGCAGCTTGAGAAGGAGTTTTGGAAAATGTTTTTCCTACTTTTGATAGGGAAAACATTTTCCTCCAATTGGAAGAAAATGAGTTTTCAGAAAAATATTTTCCAAATCATTTAAGCCAACCAAACATGGGAAATTAGAAAATATTTTCCGAAAAATATTTTCCTTCATGCCAAACACTTCCTACTTTTATAATTTTCATAAAAAAATTCTAACTTATAGGCCAAGCATTACACTTCTAGTCCATAATAAGTGACCTTTTAACTTTTTTATTTTGGTCCAAAATAAGTGTATCTTTTATACAATCAAGAAAGAATTAATTTTTTTTCCAAAATTTGCCCTTATTTACATATTCTAACGTAGCAAGGTAACAATTAATTAAGGGTAATTTAGTGCATACATTTTTTTCCTTAGAAATTCATATTTTCTCAAGGGGTGTGCCTAAGACTAAAAAATCACTTATTATAGACGGTAGAAAGTCCTAATAATTACATATTTGCATGAGAAACTTGATAGAACCTTTTTTGACGTTTGATCTTTTTACTTCTTTGAAACCTTGCTTTATAAGTTTCAAATAGTAAGATGGTCCTTATGAAAAAGTTGGTCTTTAAAAAGCATATAAAAGTTTATGCCTTTTTGCTACACCACCCCCACCAATATAGTTTTGTCTCCAAAGTTTCCAAGCAAGTCATGACTCATCATTTACAACTATAGTACTACCTATATTTAAGTGTAAAACATGAATCATGCTTGTACTAATATACTTGAATTGCACCCCAAGAAGTCCTAAAGAAATATCACTACTTATAAATCAAAATAATTTTCTAGTTCTAGTTGAAGAATATTCATGAGTACCGTGGAAACGTATATATAATTCTTACTTTTTTGTATTAAAAAATTATTCTTATTAATCTTTAGTTTGAAGAGGTCAGAAACAAAAGGCTGATATGTAAATAATGAACATGCATTGGCAAACCATATTTCATGATTATTGATGTTCCCTTGCCTTCAAGAAGGGGGAAAATCAAAGGCTTGACTCAAAAAGGAAGGCATTGACCATCATTAGTGTCTCCCTTCCTTGATAATGTTACCCTATATATTAAGAATGATTGCCTAATTATATTTAGCATCTAACTCTAATATTTATTCGCTTATATATTGTATTATCTCGTATATATAAAAATGGGATGCACAAGGCTATATCAAATTAAAACTAAATTACGAGGTAATATGACCTAGGTTAGTAGTGGATATGTTCAATATTTCCGCGTAATTTAATTTATAATTTACCCTTTATATGAAAACTCAACAATATAAAAAGAGAAAAAGAAAGTGTTTTGTGATTTGTAGAGGATTAGGTCCTTATTAATATATACTACAAAGTATATATTGAAAAATGCTTTATCCACATTTTGTTTTTAAGAGCAAAGAATCATATGCAAATTTGATTTTAAATCTTTCCTTGGGTAAGGTCGGGGAGCTGAGCTGCAGTCGAAAAATTAGTAATGAGCAAGTCAAATACAGCTGTGTTTGATGAGTGCCTTAAAATTCAGTAGTTAAAATTAAATAATTCAATGTACTAACCGGGTAACTGTAGTATATAATGTCAAACCGTCCTTTTAAATGAACACTTGAATCGATTTGTCCAAAACTCCAAGTCTCTCTCACTCACGCTTATTAATTATTATATGGTCTTTTTAAAGAGTATTTATAAATATAACAAATGCTATTCTAATAATTGAGAGGTTAAATTTTAATATGAAAGAAATAAATACTCCTCGTGGATTGAGCTATATATATCCCATGGCTCGAGGGGTCCATGTCCATGGCCCCCAATACTCTAGGTAATTTTTAATATATTATAAGACCTATATAATTTTCCAATCAAACTCGATATATATCTACGTGTAATCGCAAACATCTTATGTAATATTTTATTATGTAGATGTGTCAGTTAACAACTACTGATATAATGTAATTTAGGAAGACTCTAAGGAATGTTTTGAAGTGTCCCACCAAATCACCTATTCACCTAAGTCTTTAGAGTATTATTATTAGTAATTAAAAGAAGTGGGTGGCACCCCATGCACGTCACAGCAGTAGTAGAAATCATAAAAAGAGCTATGAGCTAAACAAGTGGCTTCCTTTTAAACTGCCCAATCTTTTGGTAGCTTTGTGCACCTTTACATGGAAGTTATCAAAATGGGAGCCTTCTGCTTAACGCCAAGTTCCTCTGCCATACATTTTGGGAAAATTTCTTCCTTTCAATTAAAGCTAGAAGAGTACTTGGAGAGAAAAATTAAAAGGTAAAAGGAAGAATATTTACCCCTTCTTTTATTATTACTCCATCCATTCCAAATTTTATTTACAAACACCTCAATTATGACTAAATATTACATGAATAAAGATTATATCTTAGAACATACATAAGGGTAAAACAATCAAAACATATTCTATTTAATATTTTCTTAAGGGACGTGTAAAGAAAACACAACTGATAATATAAGACTGGAGGGAGTATTTAGTCACGTGTGTATCCTTCCCAGCAAACTTATAAGATACATAATAGCTAATTATCAGCTTCATTTTCTTTTAATTCCTAGCTACTTCGCCTATATATAAACTCTTCACTTCATTTCTAATCTCAAACAAAAACATAAAACACAAGAAATTACTGCATTTCTTCCAAGAGTTGTAAATATCAACCATGGTTTCTGAGAGAAATTTGTCCAAGAATGTGTGCGTGATCGGGGCCGGACCGTCGGGATTGGTGGCTGCTAGGGAGCTAAGGAAGGAAGGGCACACTGTGGTGGTTTTAGAACAAAACCATGATGTAGGAGGGCAATGGCTATATGAACCTAAAGTTGAACATGAAGATCCTTTAGGAAGGACTAATGTCCAAAATGTACATAGTAGTATATATGCATCATTAAGGCTCACTTCTCCAAGAGAGATAATGGGATTTACTGATTTTCCATTTGTGGTGAAGAAAGGGAGGGATTCAAGGAGATTTCCTGGCCATAGGGAACTTCTCTTGTATTTAAAAGATTTTTGTGAATACTTTGGATTAAGGGAGATGATAAGGTTCAATACTAAGGTTGAGTATGTGGGTATGCTGAATTATCCTGAGTTTGGTAAGGATTTGAGATGGATTGTGAAGAGCAAAGAGAAGGAGTCTGAGATGGGGGTGGAGGAAGTCTTTGATGCTGTGGTTGTTGCAACTGGTCATTACTCTCAACCAAGGTTGCCAAACATTAAAGGTTTGTCAAACCCTCTATATCTCTCTCACTCGAGTTTAAGTTTTGTGCATTGATCGTATATATTGTTTACTTTCATATTAAGTTGATCTAAAACAAGATGTTATAACTAACTTTATCAATTAAAGCAACTCCTTCAAAGTCAGGTCATGTCAAGTCAGAGTTAACAAGAAAAGGGGTATTATCACTTTTAGCCTGCGCCAGAAACTATTTACATTCGGTAGCCGAAAAAATGTATAAAATTTGTATAGTTTTGTTTATAACATACAAAATATATTTATATACAAAAAATACAAAGATTTTATACATTTTTTCTGTTATTATTTTTACAGCGGCTATGCAATGTCCTTTTTCCACAAGAAAGCCATAAGTCCTTTTTATCAAAGTTACAACATGTTTTTTTTTGTTTTTTTTGGGGGTGGGGGGGG
>ML265212.1:0-32377 GCA_005239495.1 Nicotiana undulata | reverse complement strand
GGGGGGGGGTTAGAGAAGGGTACATATAGATATCTAAGAAAACAATTGGTTGATAACTTCCAAAATATATCATAGGATTATGCGAGATTTAGAATTACATTATACTTGAAATAATGATTATGTGTAAGACAAATTTGATCCTTAAACCATGGATACTTTATTGGTCGTCTTAGATGACAAATATGATGCATAAAATCCCCTATCTCTGTTTTTTAACAAAAGAAGCTTGTTAAATGTAAGATCGCAATTCCTTTTCTTTTATCCTAAAGCACTTTTGAATCTTCTTCTACTATCCATAAACACTCTTGCATATCATAAGGAAAAGTTGAAAAAGAATGACAAGATACTGAAAACAAGAATATATTGAATTGAGAAAAAAACAAACAGTACTACTATGAAAAAAATAACAAAATAAGAACACCCAAAAAACTCCAAAACATTAGAAAAAGAAAACTTTTAGACTATCTCCTTGGCGGGCTTTGTTCCATTCTCTCGTGGCTGTGGTTCTGCATCATCCACGAACTTCTTCCAGTACCAATGCTCTCTCCAAACTTGAGACATCTCTTCAATTGGTATATTCTTTGTTTCCGGCACGTATAAGTAGACAAACACAGTCATTATTAACACAAACGCCGCAAAGAATATAAATAGACCAAACTTCATCCCACATAGCATCTTCAAGAATATTTGTGCAACTCCGAAAGTGAAAAACATGTTCATGGAAACAGTAACACATTGTGCTGCAGATCGAACTTCCAATGGAGAAATCTCACTCGGGACCAACCATCCTAACGGACCCCATGAATATGCAAAGTTAGCCACGAATACACAGATGCAGACAACCACTAAAGCTGCAAACCAAAGTGGCAAATCTGTTGCATTCCCTGTTGTTCCGAATTTTGCCCCAATAAGAGCTGCCACTGCTATTTGGAATATACACATGAAGATGCCACCCCAGAAGAAGAGTATTCTCCTCCCAAACTTATCTGTACAAAATACTGAAATAAAAGTTGCACCCACGTTGACACCGCCAGTTATAGCAGCTGACATAAGCGAAGCGTTACTCTTAAACCCTAATGTTTGGAATAGTACAGGAGCATAGAACATGACCACGTTAATTCCCGTAAGCTGCTGTAACGATGGAATCAGAATTGACAAAACCAACTGCGGCCTATACTTTCGGACGAATAAAAGGTTATTCCATGGCCTTTCTACTTTCTTGGATGTTTCACTCGCCATAACAAGGTCATTAAATTCAGCACTTACATTATCAACTCCTCTGATCTTTTTCAACAATTGTTCTGCCTCCTTTTTCATTCCCCTGTCTATTAACGAACTCGGACTATCAGAGAGAAACATTGAGGAAACCAGGATGACTAGTGCTGGCACGGCTGCACCTCCTAAGCTAACCCTCCAACCCCAACCACCAGAGATTTTGCTAGTTCCAAAGTTGACCAAATTCGCTATCAGAATCCCAATGGTGATGGCCATTTGGAATAACACGTTGAAAGTCCCCCTGTATTTGTAGGGAGCAACTTCTGACAAATAAATAGGGACAGATTGATTAGCAAATCCGACACCAATCCCCAAAAGAATACGACCCAAGATGAGCATGGTAATATGGATAGCAGCAGCGTTGAGGACGGCGCCTATCAAGAAAAAGAGACCTCCAAGGGCCATAGTAACTTTTCTGCCATGTTTTTTACTAACATGAGAAGCAACAATGGACGCAAAGAGGGCAGCCACGTAAAGAGAAGACGTGAAAAGGGTCAACAACTGGCTGTCGAACTTACAGTACTGGTTGGTCGAGGTGTTCAAAGCCTCTTTTTGGTAAACAGACATGAAGAAGCGTTTGAGAAAAGGATCCATGGAAGTAACTCCACCTGAAATTCCAATGTCGTAGCCAAAGATCAAACCTCCCATGGCTGCCATGATACAAGTCATGGCTACGTACAATGTTAGCTTCCCTGGGTACTCATCCGGATTGTCTCCGCCACCGCCGGGGATAATAAAGTTTCCACCAGCCATGAAGGTATTGATCAAAGAAAATACTATGCAGTAGAAAGAAACACACAAGAAAGATTATTAAGATGGTGTCCTTAGGCGTGGGTAGAGAAAGGTATATATAGATGTCAAAAACCGAGATCGAATAGGCTTATAACTTTCAAAACTAGTCGGATTTGGATATCCTTTTATTAACTTGTATCTTCTTTTGTAGGATATGAACTATTTCTTTTCATGTCATAATTCTGTATACTGCAATAATATCCGTATTACTATTTAATCAGGATAAGTTAGGGGAAATTTAATTTAAAGAAAATATGCGGGCAATTTCAAATAAAACGAATCAAAATTGTAAATCTATCATCAGAGAATGCACATTGCACCTGTATTCCATATCAATAAAAAATTATTTTGTAAAATTAGTATAGTTAAAAAATACGTTTGAAATATTAAAGGACTTTTTTTAAAAATATGAATCAAGACTATATACAAAATAAAATTACTAAATATTAAGCTAGTGCAGGAAAAATTATTCGAATTAACGAAGTAAGTAAATTAAGACAACTACTTCAAAGGAGGTTTTGCTTTTAATTAGATGTATTTTTCAACTGGAATAAAATATTTATTAATTTCGTCCTCTAGCAATCAAACTAAATTTTATATAGACACGGCGTTTTTAAACAATTTTCCTAACTCATCACACTAAGAATATTTAAAATAAACTAAGTACAAGAGCGTAACATCTCACCTCAAGATTTGACATACAAGTATCACACATTATTCACAACTCACTCACTTACTCTAACATAGAGGTCAATGACATTACCTTTCCTTCATGAATCAAGTGCCCTCACACAATAAAAGAGAGTAGTTCCACACACAACAAAATTTAAGAACAATTAGGAACTCAAGAGAGAAAGAACTCACTCACTCTCAGAAATAACATTCATATACCACAAAAGATGCACCATAGGCTTGGCCGTAGTGTACTACTCTACTAATCGAGCTCATTCAGTCGAGGATCAAGTAGGACTTTAATTGGTTATAATATAGGCTACGGGACATGTATGATACATTCATATGTAAGAGTAACTACACCTCCCTAAGCACTTTAATACATACGCTTGGGGATTTAAAACCCACACTTATGTCAAACCATAAGTCCACTTTCACATTAATATACATTAACTCCCTACTTTTTAAAGCACAATTACATAAAGAGACACCACTTTTAGAGGAATATTTGCACAATAATATAACTATTTTTTCCGCTTTGTTTTTCAATTCAAGTGGCTCTTAGTTTTTCAAAACTGTGCACCTTTCTCCTTATTTCATTAGTTCCACTCAAAAGCCAAATCAACCATCCCACACTTTTACTTTTACAAAGTTCATAACAATTTCAAGTGCTCATGAGAGGTGAAAAGGTTCAAATAGATGGCTAATTCAATTAAATGGGCAAGACATACAATGTGGTTGCCAAAGAAACATGATTACATGCTCAAAGGGTTAACTACGATACATAACAATTAGGTGGGTAAAAGCATATAACTGGCTCAACAAAGAAATGCCTATATCACTTCTTAGACTGACCGAAACTACTAATTCGCTTTGCAAACACACGTGGTAAGCTTTAGACAACAAACGCAATGCACAAAATAACACACAAACCTCACACACACATGGCACATAACTCACTCAGGATTGGACTCATCAAGACACTCTAGTCAAAGCAGTTAAGCAAAGTTAAGATCATACAATTGAAGGTACAAGAGTCAAAAACTGAGCCTAAACGTCACAACCAAAATACTTACTATTCGCAAGGCATAACAAAGTCAAGAGATATTGCTTCAATTCAAAGCACAGCACAATGAATTTTACTTCTAAAAAAAAACTAGCTATACCCGGTTCAAACAAAATCCTTGAAAAAGAACCGCGGCACAAAGCAAAACCAAGGGGGAATTACTACACTACCTACAAAGAAAATATTGTCCTTTTTATTTCGACTTAAATCCCTCAAGAAAACTGTCTAGGAGATCCATTGTCGGAAAAAGTCCAATTTTCTAAAAAAAATTAAGTTACTAAAATACTACACAACTGCGAAAATAAAAATAAGAAGTTAGCATTTTTTTTTCTAACACACTACTACTAATTATCTAGATCACTTCTCTCACCCCACACTTAAAGGAGTGCAGTGTCCCCAATGCACAATAAAGCAAAACAATAATGAGGGTGGACAAGAAACTCCCTGAAAGGCCAAAAGCCGAAGCAATAGCGACTTACGAGTACTCAGACTTCCCCCAGGTATGGTCCTTTGTGTGGGAGCCCCACACTTAGTTCTCACTATCTACCATGCTTTTACACACTTCCTATGGCTTTGCTCCTTATGCTCAACATCCTACAAAATAAAACTACACTACAAAAATAATACAATAAGGAGAAAAATCAAAATTAAAAGAAAGCAGCGAAGTTGGGTTGCCTCCTAACAAGCACCTGATTTTACGTCGCGGCACGACGTGAACCACTTTTTGCCTCTACCTCGAATTTATGAATTGAGCCCCTAATTTTGCTTCAAGCTTTCTGTTATGCTTCCGGGGTGGTGGGACAAATGTATCGGTCCAAGTAACCAATTTCGCATTCTACACTTCTTGGCCTTGGGATGAGGTATGTAATTCTGTCTCTTGTCACGATAAATTTCAGAATGTAAGCACCTTGCTCCTCGTCCTTTGGCTCCTCCAAAGGATCGAATGACTCAATTTCCATATCATCATCCGAACACAATGTCGAAAAATGCATGGAATGAGGACCAGCACGCCTCAACTCTAGAATTGCGTCACTATTTACATCCTCATATGTACGCACACTAGAGTCTTCAACTATAACATTATCTACTTCCTCACATGACTCTAGTGTGATTTCCTCAACATGGACATCATCAATAAAAGTATGTCCGAATGATTGACTCCCCACTTTTAGCTCCTCAATTTGGCGTATAAGCTCCTTTTTAGTTTTACACAACTCAGAACTATTTTGTTGGGCGTTCGACGCATCAACCTTTGCAATCAATTGAGCCCCCAAGTCGTGAATAACATTGTCAAATTTTTCGATCTCTTGTCCCAATTTAGCTCTCCCTTCTATTAAGTCTTTTATCTCATCTGTGATATTCTCACGTTGAGCTTCATATATTTCTAATCGTTCAGCTTGTTCCATTAGCCAAGTTTGGATCAAAATATCCTCTTCTTTGAAAGTTTCCTCTAGCAGGAACTCACTCTCTTGTCCAACTTTAGGCTCTTCCTGACTATCAACTAAGTGTGCAACTTGTTGTTCATTAGATGTTTCAACCCATTCTTCTACTTTGGCCTTCGTTCTCTTCATTGTTGCCTTGAGAATTTCCATCCCTTTTCAACGTTCATGAGTTTGCTCCATTAATTGCCTCATCATGTCCATTATATGAGCATCATGTTCAATATCTTCCATATCGTTGATCCTATCAAATTCACAAACATTATTAGAAAGATCATAATAAGGATTCGGAGGCGGACATAAAGAATTAGAACAACCATCCCAATGGCCACCTTGACCACCACACGTGTTACTAATATTCCACTCATAGGATTGAGATTATGGGCACAATCCACTCCTAGAAATATTCTGACAATCTTTCCACCAGTGGAGTCCTCTACAATATGGACAAGGATCATCAAAGTAAGAATAATCATCATTCAAACAATCTTCATTCAAGATGTCATGTCAAAATAAGAAAAGAAAATACTAACTAAATAAGAAAACTTGAACAAAAATCAACTAAAAGCTAAACTTAGATAAACATTCAATAACTAAGTCTCCGGCAACGGCGCCAAAAACTTGTTGGTTCCCCAAGTACACGCAAGTATACATGGCCGTCAAGTAATAAAGTGACTCTAAAGTCGGATGCCGAACCCACAGAGACTTAGATTAACCGTTAATTAAGCAAACTAAAATCAATTAAATGTCCAAGATGATCAAAAGTTTAACTTTACTATTACAACTACTATTGCGAAATTTAAACATGTAACCAAGGGAGATATAGATTCCCGGGTTGTGGTCGGTTTATCAATCCTATTGAGTTCGTAATTACACATTTTAATCCAAATTATCTATGATTGTTAGTTGACCAGATCGTTTATATAAATAGCATGTTCCCACAATACAATTCGTTTATCCATAATATATCAACCATATATTTCTATGGTAATGAGTCTATCATGAATGAATATAATACAATATTCAACTAAGCAAGACTGTTAGGTATATTCCTATCCTAACCGTAAAATCTTTCCCCGAGCCACGGGTTCAGAAACATGCTCACTCTAATTCTACTCTAATCTAAACACGGCTTTCCCAAGCATAACATAGATAGTAAATATAACTCAACTGTTGGCCAATTAAGCAATCATGCACAGAATTAGAGAAACAAACAAAGATGATAACTCGAATTAACGGTGATGTAACTAACAAACTTCAATATTCATGAGAATCACAACCCTAAAACGTGAAGTTTAGCTCCACATAGACATGGTAGCAAAACAACAAATCATCCAAAGAAACGTAAGAATTACTAAGTTCGATGGAAGAAAGATGGAATCTGATGAATTTCGGCCTCCACGGCAGCTCCGTGCTATCCCTAGGTCTAAAGTATGTCCAAAATCTTCAAAATAACGTTTTTACATGTATTTATACCAAGTAGGGTTGGTCCAAGATGAAATCTCCTTTTCCTAGCCGAAATAGGAAAACTTGCAAACTTATTGTGTTTCATATGTCGCACTGGGCATCGCCCCGTGCGTCGCACTAGTGCTTTTTCCTGTCATGCCAAAAAGAACCCAGTCTCTGAACTTAGAAAATTTCTGACATAAAATTACACTAATGCCTCGCACTGCGCCTCACACTAGTGTATTTCTTCAGCAATTGCTTCTTCCTTGAATTTTGACGTCCAGAATTGATCCTCGACCCCCGAACACGATCCCGGCTTAATCCCTTGGGCTTTTACTCAGACTTCAAAGCTCCAAATAGTTTGAATTCAATTAAAACACGCAATTAATTCTACATAGTTCAGAATCACTCTTACAAGGCATAAAACACGCAATTAATGCAAAACACTAGCGATTAAAGCTCAAACTCAATTAAAGTATATCGAATTAGTATATAACAAGCGACTAAAATACGTAATTATAGTGTACCATCCCTCGCCCACTTACTTCAATGCAATTCCTTTTATTGGGCTTTCCCCGTCCACCATGTCACCAAGTGCACATATAGTCATTTTTAAGACCCATCTTTAAAGAATAGTCGAAATTACAAAGTTTCTTAAGTTAGCCTCTTTAGAATCAACTTCAAATATATGGATTTAAAGGTTGAAATCACGGGTCTGAAGTTTCCAAATTCAAACCTATTGATCTAAAGTTTGGCTCTGTCAAAGCGTAACTTCAAACCTCAAGTCTGAAGTTCGAATGACGTTCAAATTCGGACCAACGGTTAAATTGTGTGGAGTAGCCACTTTTTAAAGTGATATTTACTTTTTATCCAGCATTTTTAATGCTGAGCAAAAGTAACCACTAGTCTATTAAAATTAATATAAAAAGACCGTGTTGCCCTTTCCGTCCCAAACAGAAATATGCCGAAACATAAAGACTTCGTATTCTCTGGTGTTCTCCTGGTACAAATTACTGCTATGTCGAAGCATGTTAGAAATGGATCTCAGTGGACTTTTTTCGGATATGACGTTTTATGGGAGCTTTCGTGAAGTCTCTACTTTTTTGTTTAAAGTTTGGTTGACATTGAAGCTATTATGCTTCTGCCATTTCTCTTGTGGCAGAAGCATTATTTTTCTTTGTAGTGAGTCTAATGTAATAGGGTTTATTTGCTCTTAGCTCCTTGAATTTATTTTTAGATCTAAAAGTTGTGAAAATAAGAAAAAAGTGATGAGTAAACAGGAAATGCAATTCCTTCCCAAAAGTTAAGGACATGTAGTCCTAAAGTTCTAAAGTTAAGTTCAAAATTTAAGGACATGTAGTCCTCAAGTCCTGAAGCTAAGTTCAAAAGTTAAGGACATGTTCAAAAGTAAAGGACAATAGGTCCTTAACTTAGACTTACAAGTTCAAAAGTTGAGGACACATGGTGATGAAGTTTGAGTTCCAAATTCAAAAATTAAGGACAATAGGTCCTGAACTTAGACTTACAAGTTCAAAAGTGAAGGACACTTTGTCTAAACTTAGACTAACAAGGACAAAAGTTAAGGACAGACAGTCCTTAACTTTCAGTTACAAGTTCAAAAGTTAAGGACAATAGGTCCTTAACTTAGACTTACAAGTTCAAAAGTTAAGGACACTTGTTCCTGAACTTTGACTTACAAGTACAAAAGTTAAGGATACTTGGTCCTGATGTTTGAGTTCGAAGTTCAAAAGTTAAGGACACTTGGTCCTGAACTAAGTTACAAGTTCAAAAGTTGAGGACATGTAGTCCTGAAATTAAGGACATGTAGTGATGAAGTCCTGAACTTAGAGTTCCGAGTCAAAAGTTAAGGACATGTAGTCCTGAAGTCCTGAACTTAGAGTTACAAGTTCAAAAGTTAAGGACATGTAGTTCTGAAGTCAAGTTCAAAAGTTAAGGACATGAGCAGAAGGGTATTTTCGTCCGGACAATTAAAGTTTATTAAAGTAGTGGCTAAAGACTAAAGACATTTTAAACAGTAGCTTAAAAGTAAATACATGTGTTATTAGTGGCTAACCGTGCACTTCCCCGAAGTTCGAGCTTGGTAGAACCCAACTTCACCCAAACTAAATTTGAATAAATTTTGGACCTTCACATGTTGAGCCTTGCTAAAGCCCAACTACAAACCTCTAAGTCTAAGATGGAAGGAATTTCAAATTCAAACATGAAGCAAAAGAAGAAGGATAGCAGATTTAGTTTGAAGTTTGCCAAAACTACCTAAACTTTAAATAATTTTTAGAAACTAGATATAATTTTAGGTAAGGTCCAGAAAAAGCCCCTGAACTATTGAGAATAGAGTAATTATGCCCTCCATTTGCTTTTTGGCACAAAATGCCCTCACTGTTTGCCAAGTGGAGCACATATGCCCCTGCCCACTAACTTAGCCCACATCAGATGTAAATTGTAATCCACATGAGATAATGTTTCTTTTGCTGCGTTGGAAGTCCAAGTTGGGTAAAAAATAAATCTCCGTAATTTTGATCTCATTTCCTACCAAAAAGAAGTTAAATAAAGGAGGGAAAAGAAAAAAATTGTTAGGAGTTAACTACCTAAAATTTTGAGTTACAACTACACGGCAATTGGAGAGCCTCTTCATCATATTATCCTTTGAACGAAAAGAGCTGGTGACAATGGCATGCCATTAGATGAGCCTGTTCATCTTCTTCGAACTGCACTGCTGTGCTCTTTGCACTCTCAACATTAGCGTGAGATTAGGTGACAAAGAAACCTATTCTTCTTCAGGAGTTGCATAAAGATACTAAACGATGCTGTTGTTGCTGCCATTCGTATCTCCAGTTTTAGCTTCTTCATTACCACTGCATTTCCCTTCTTCCTCTGCTTGTGATTTATTCTTCTTTCTGGCAACTTTGTGTGAGTACTTGGCAAAAGCAGCAGAAAGTGCTGACTTGACAGTTAATTCGGATTCTTTCTTCGCGCAATTGCTTGTATCCCCAACTTCCTTCTCATCCTCCCTTGTGCTGCTGGAGCCAGGATGAGATTCATTAGCAACTGAAGTTTCCGGAACACATTGCCGTTTTGGCACTTCTCGTTTGAAAGGTTCATGAAAAGTGTCGTACAGGCGTTTTACCTGATCCATTACAAAGCCAATGAGTAAATCAAAATTGAACAAGTCATTTGCGATAATACTGAAGCCCTCTGAAGGAATCTTAATAACTAGCTCATTGACTTTTTGTTCCTCTTGTTAGAGAAATTTGTATGTCAGTAGAAAATATAAAAACTTCTTAGTGTAAAGAGATAATTTATTGAAACCGGAAATAAAGTGGATCAAATGGAGGAAATAGAAAGTGAGGATTCACATAGCCGACCGTAACTAGCTTGGGATTGAGGCATAGGTGTTATTGATTAGTGATGCCTATGGTTAGACACATGAGCTTCCTTAATATAATTTGAAACGACAACCAGCAATAAAATAGTCTTCTCACAGCCCCAAATGAAAAAGTAATCGAAACAAAACCGTAAAGAATCTACACCCAACACACACAAAAGAGCAACAAAAGGGACGACCAGGAGAAAACATTGATGTAGAGAAACAAGAAGCTGAGAACACGAACACATGGAAAGATACCTTGCGCTCTCCTATGCCAGGGCAACGAGCAAGATCTTCCATAGATGCATCCATAACATGAGAAAGAGACTGCAAAGAATGTCAGTGTCTTAGGAACTGACTTGAAACGACAAATCCATATCTACCTTAAATTGCAGTTTCACACATACCCCAAATGTCGAGCCAAGAGTCACAACATCTGTTTTGTTAACGTGTCGTACTGCTGTGAGAGCATGATTCAGCTACAACAAAACATAAAACACAATTCAGTGTGCTCATTGCCAGAGAGCTTTGAGCAAAAAATCCATTCACGATTATTTTCTGTTCAGATAAGTTCCTGATAACGATAAATTAATCCGATTCACTGAAATCAGAAAGTTTTATATCATAAACTGTAATCAATCAGGAAACATACCCGTGATAGGTAATCCGCATCCAGTTGGCCCTGAATGAGATCGGCGGGCTTGTTTTCGTAAACCTTTACCGTCTCCAAGTACCGTCCGCATTCTTCCAAACTAAAAGAAAACTTAAAGCAACTTAGGGTGATTGCCAAAACTTCCTATTACAAATATTCAAGAGAAACACTAACAAATGGTTGCCCAAGGATTAAGATTTTTCTCAAATAATCCTTGAGTGGTGAAGGGAAAGGCATGACGATGTGTACTCATGAGTCATGACATTGAAGAAAGCAGAAACACCTTGGAGGAATTCCAAGATGTTCTAAGTTAGCATACCACTTTGTGAAATATCTACCTGAAACATAAGACGTACCTCCAACCACATAACAAAGTGCAGTCATGAAGGAGACAAGTTCTGGTAACTTCAAGTAAAGGCTTGACCACATCTTCCTGGAAACAAAGACAAACACGAGCATGAATCAGACTACTATACAAGCATCGCGATGCAAGAATATAAAGAAGACAAAAGTATTGAAGGGCTTACAACATCAACATGGCACAAAACTATGCGAAGTCTAAAGTTCTTCTGCAATTCCCTTATCCGGAAATACAAGTAGTCTGGATGAAGCAGATGATATCGGAGGCTAACCCGAAAAAGAGGGGGGGAAAAGAAGAATAGCACAATGTTAAATAACAGTACAAATGCACTATTGAAAAAGCATAATAACATGTATATTTCCACTTCATCATCTAACAAGTCTAGCTTACCAACCAATCCTTATAATAAAAGAAAGCAATCATTAAAAGAATTCAAATAAAGGCACCTATTATCAGAATTTACTTTAACTCTTGCAATATATTGCAGGAAAGATGAACTGAAATTGGGAGCAATTACAAACCTTAAATAAAGAGCACAAGTGTTTTGCCCCAATAAGTAGTCACAAACAATATCTGCAAAAGCCCACCTCACATTCCTGATATGTTTTAGCAACGGATTGCCCTTCTGCATTCCAATAGAAAGAACAAAATTACATGCTCCCGTGAAAGTGAAGGATAATTGCAGAATAAAGCTTGCATCTAAATCTTATTGTAAAGGATGGACAAAGGTTAAATTTAAACTTTTGAGCTAGTCCGTAACATTTTCCAGATGCAATGTCAGATACTATGAAAGCAAAGTAAAAAAACTCACCTGTCGATGGCTTACAAGTATAGCATTTCGATTAGTTGAAGAAGATGAGGGCGTGGACGATGATGATGAAGTGGAAATATCTGAATTATTAATCGGCCTAAAATCCAAAAAAGAAGAAGATATATTAAAAAGAAACCCGTAAACCAATCAAATTTTCAAAAGTATGATGTATACAGACAGAGACAAAACAGAGATACTGCGTGTGAAATGACAAAATTGACCTGGGAGTGGCAGTTTGGGAGGGGGAAGGGGAAGAAGAAGGCTGAGTCGGAGGAGGAGGTGGGGGAGGGGAGTAGAATTCGGTGTTCTTGACGAATTTGAAAGCTTGAGAGAAGGAAGGGGTAGGGTTGAAGAGAGAAGACGGCGTCGTTTTGGGCTGAGAACTCTCCATCACTTCTTCGTAAGAAGGTATCTGTATCACAAAGCTCTTCTTCTTCTCTGCTCCTCCTCCTTCCCGCTCTTTGCCTTCCATTTCGTTACTGCTTTTTCGTTCTGCTTCCGTTTCTTTTTCGCCGCCATTTTTTCTGATTTTCTCACACTAAATACGCTGTATTTCCTGATCAACCCGGCCCGGACTGGACCGGCCCGAGCCGCCTTTCTTAATCTGTATTTAATCTTCTAATTTAAAGCGTGATGACCACTCTTGCTACACATGGTCTCTAACTCTTGTTCCAAGCCAACAGCCAAATAAATACAAGCATATTCCAATACAAATATGGCCTATGGATGGATTCTTTTACATATGTTATTCTTTAATATTTTGCCCATCACCTAAATTTTGCGATTCTTTGAATTTATCTAAATTAGGAAATTGATAAAAAAGGAAAATCAGATCAATGTGTATGCTTGGGTTTTTGTTGTTCATTATGAAAATGTAGCCTCTTAAATCGTCAAGTCAGTAGAGGATTACCGTTTACATAACAAGTGTTTCCTACGGCAATTCGGTCGGACAGGGCAGAGCAGAGGGCAATCACTAAATGGGACAGGGCAGGGGAAGATTTAAATGGGGCGAGACAGCGCTACTATTTTAAAAAAAAAAATAATGGGTTAGGATAGGACAGGGCAAACTTTATTTTGGAATATCTAAAAGTTGCTCTATTAAACTATTTGACATTTTGGTTGAATAATTCAGTATCAAGTTTCTCTCTACTTTGTGTAATCATTTTTTTTTTGTTATGGATTTGGCTTTGAATATAGTAACTATAATGGTATGATCCAGTTCGATTGCTTGTTAAATTCTTCATATTGCTACTAGTGAATGATGAGTTGAATAGTATAATTTTTACGTTTAGAAAAATCTCAAACTTATTGGTCTTATAAGTTGTAACAGATTGTGTTTATCCATTTTGTTGCCATTTGTTTCGTATTTTAACCTTAACTGATTACTCTATTACAGGATGCTGCTGGTGCTGGAAGCATAATCTGTATTCAAGTTCAAATTGGTTCTTTTAACATATAAAGGTTCAAATAAGAAATTGAAAAAGTTAAAATATTAATTTAGAGTACTGCAGAAAAAATAATGGAAAAACATAAATGGAACAGGGCGGGACAAAAATCTGGAAAAATGCTAAATGGGGCAAGGTAGAGGCGGGTCAAAATGTTAGCAGGTCCAGGCTTGCCCTGCCTGTCCCACTCTACCATCCCTAGGTTTGTATATTTGAAGGAAGAAAGTAGAATTAAGTAATAAGACGCTATATGCTACAGTCGAGCCAAATTATTCAGGTTCCTACCATCTACAGTAGTTCTAGTGTGTAGATATACTATATAATTCATTAAAAATGGCAAAAGGTCTATCATTCAAACTAACAACAAAATATGGTTATCTTTGTCACTGTCATTGTAACTACAACATGAGCAGTTCCCCAAAAATAAGTATACTATATGAGTTCGGCCTACTACCTGTACATACAATTCCAAGAGCAGAAATGCCTCGAATAAATCACTCTTATGATTTAACTTTGTGCATCATATAATATTTCCATGAGTCAAAATATACTCTCTCAAATAGTCATCAGCTAAAAGAGGAGATAGGACGAGCTCTCCGACCGTTCTGGCGCCCTTTTGTCACCCCCCAGTCTTTCCAAAATCTCTCTGTAACGCCATGTTTGTCATTACTAGGATGTGGATGTAACAGCGAACCAGTTGTTCTCCCCCCAAAATGGGACCATCTCCTACTTCTCGAACTAGTCTTACGCAGAGTTTTCCTACATCGACCTGATTCGGGTGCAGCATTTGCAGGTAACTTTAGACCTTCAATATCTAGAAGATCTTCATTCAACTGACGCAGAGGCACAGAGGCAGCAGCAGGTAGCACTTCTGTTTGAAGGACCCTCTGATAGTTTCTCCTCCTCGGTCGGCTGCTCCTTGAACGACTACGCGATCCAACCTCATTCTCTAGACTACTTGCCAAAGAAGTTGCAATATCAGCAAGCCATCCCAGAGAGTCATGAGAGGCTTCAGATGGTTCACCAGTGAGAGTCTTTGAGCGTGCCTTGACAGCAGATAACGAAATAAAAAGTGCAGCATTTGCAGGTAACTTTAGACCTTCAATATCTAGAAGATCTTCATTCAGCTGACGCAGAGGCACAGAGGCAGCAGCAGGTAGCACTTCTGTTTGAAGGACCCTCTGATAGTTTCTCCTCCTCGGTCGGCTGCTCCTTGAACGACTACGCGATCCAACCTCATTCTCTAGACTACTTGCCAAAGAAGTTGCAATATCAGCAAGCCATCCCAGAGAGTCATGAGAGGCTTCAGATGGTTCACCAGTGAGAGTCTTTGAGCGTGCCTTGACAGCAGATAACGAAATAAAAAGTAGCGTCTCTGCTGCAGCCCTGTCAGTTTCCCCAGTGTAATCACTCATGCGGTCTCTTTTAGACCACTGGGCAGATGTATCGATCGGATTGTCCAGAGAGTCCCCTCTAGGAGGAGAACATTCCTTGTTTTCTGGGCTTACAGGAGCTTCCAAATCTCTGTCTACACTAGTCATTGTTGCTTCACTGTGACCAGGTGATAATAAAGTTTCTTCCTTGATGCCGTTAATGGAAGAATTAGTAGTAGAGTTTCTAGACTTGAGTGCAGAATCAGGACTCGGGATACAGTCAAGCAGAACAGTTTTTTCACAAATCTCTCTTTCTCTGCCTTCAGGGAGATTCAGATGTGAAATATTGGAGGTAGGGGCGGAAAACTGATCATCAGACCACTCGGAAGAAGGTGTGCAATTCAAGTCCATACCCTTCACTGAATTCATGCTATCTGGAATCTTAGATAACTTAACAGCATGGGTCTGTCCAGATTTAGGGTCATTATCACCATATTTCATCAAGCAGGAGCCTGATGTGCCAGAAGTTGGACTAGAAGCACTACTGTTGTACAGGTCACTCTTCATTCCAGTGAGACTAGAATTCCCAACAGAAGATTTAGGACTCTTACTGAGTGATGCATTAGTAATAAAGCATGGAAGAGCTTGAACTGCGAAGGGTATCTCCTTGATTTTTTTCCGGGGAGAAACTAGCAATGATTTGTTAGTTTTGTTTCCATTACGACTCTTGTCTACAAATCTTGGAGGTGAACTTGCTGTTTGATTACATTGAAGAAGTGTTCTCTCAACAGAAGAAACTTCATCAGAAGGATTCAGGTTGCTTACACCTCCCCCTGTAACTGCAGGTAATAAAAATGAAATGAGGAAAAAGTTCACTCTACCAACATTTTGTGACAGGTTTAATTGGATAAGCATGTGACTCATAACAAAGAACAAATAAAGAATCTGATGGAAGAAATAGAAAAGCAGCCAGTATTGGCAAATCAAATGTTAAGAACATCCTGTCAGCATAAATATTATATTATATTTAGAATATTGTCTCAAGAGAATACACAAAATACCTTCTTTCTTCAGAGTTGAGCATTCTGCATGCCCTGTTCCAGATAGATCCTGATCCATTTCGCTGATTTCCTCATGAACGTTCATAGATTCAAGTGCAGAATTTGGACACCCTGTTTCATCAGGCTGTATTGGTTCATTCAGGTCAAACAAAAGAAAGGTACCTCTAGGAGGTGAGTTAGAAACCGAAGAGTCTCCAGGATAAACAAAGTTGACTTTTGAACTATGTTGAGGTTGAATCTCTGAAATCAGAATATTGGGCCCTTGAACAGGACTTTCCTCCACACATTGTTCTCCGTCTTCAATATCTACGTATTCTTCTGCTGGAAGTTCAAGATCGAATGTTTTATTTCTTGACGCACTGCTCATCGAAGATGATATTTTCCAATCTTTTCTAACATTTTGTTCCGTCAACAAGTCAGCACCTGGTTGCACCATCTGCCCAGCAATAGAATTTGAAGAACCTTGAAACATTTCTCTACATGGTGCAGACGGCTCGGCGCTTGTGAGGTCAACCAGAGGCCAATCAGTTTTCTGGGAAATTTCAGACCTTAACTGTGACATAAAAGACTTCGACTCTGATGCTTGCAAGTGTAAATGATCTTCCATTTGCTTTCTCCTTCTAATCTCATCCATTAACTCCCTTTGTCTTCTATATACGCGATGTAGTTCATTGACCTGAGAAAGAAAACATGCTTTAGAGTTATATCCATTCTGATCCTTTCAGAGAATCACCGTCTGATCAGAGCATTCCTAAGATAACTATCTGACCAGCATAAAAGAAAACATGTTTTAGAGTTCATTGATTGGACAATGACATGATCTCTTTCAAAGGATAAGATCAAAGGCTCATGTGTATACCTGATATCTAAATATTGCTTCATGCTTGAGTATCGTCTGCTTCAATATTTCCTTTTGATGAACTAATTCCACATTCTGGTCCACCATAAATGGAGGCAAGGAAACATAGAAGCCTCTGGCACCGTTCCACGTGATATCATTGTGTGGTAGAGACCATGAATTACCAGTAACGCTCCCACTAAGATCTTTTGGAGGGTAATATCCTGGGAGATAGCTTGTACACTGCATTTTTCTCCCCACCCTTTGACACAAACAAAATGCAAAGTTTAGAATGTTAAGCAAATGAAATGGGATAGTTAATATTGAATAACTCCACACTAACAGTGGAAGATACCGAAGAGTAGGTCACAATTAATATGGGGGAGAGATGAAAATTCAAACAAAAGAACTTGTTGTACTTCGAAGTATAGAAGACAAGGATGTTTACTTTTACTCCCTCCGGTTCACCAGTTTGCTTTTAGCACGCCCGTTAAGAAAATACTAAATTTTATACAAAAATACCTATTATGACTAAACTACCCCTAATTAACTATTTAATGTGAGTAGTAAGAAAACTTTTTAGGGATACGTACATAAGGGTTATTTTGTAAAAACAAATTGAATTATTTCTTGATTATATAAACGGACACTTATTTTGAACCAAAATGAAAAAGTAAACTGGTCACTTATTGTGAAGTGGAGGGAGTATATTGAAAAGAAGCACAATGCAGCATTTGGTTCGGAAATGTTATGCACTCCTGTATCTAACGAAATACAATTTTCCATATTGTGTTGATCCATTTCACACAGTGAGGATCAAGGTCAGAATGGTAAATGAGTTGTGAACATTAAAGTAAAGATTCTGATAAAGAGGCAACACTCAAAGATAACTACAATAGTGCTCCGATGGTATCATAAATTAGTTCAAGGAATTTCAAACTCAATTAGGAATCATTTGCCTAAAGTTAGAATCGAGACTTAGAAATCCATCCATGCAAATCGAACGAAGGAAACCTGAAACCTGATTGAACTTAGATAACATCGATTTTTAGGCACATAACAAATCACGCATCCACAGAACACTCAGTTTCTAAAACCAGAAGCACTTGTAGTGGCAACATACCGAAAAAGGGGGAAAGAAAGTAACAAATCTGGCTTTTGACTCCAAAAACATTAAAACAGAGATTCACGTTGAAAAAAATAAACGGAAAATGCCAGTACTACAAAACCCAAACTTTGGATAATATATTTATTAAAAGGGAAAAGGTCAACAATCATAGATCCAACCGATACAATCGACAGTCACAGGGGACAGGGCTTTCAACCGTCAAGTATCACAGATGCAGACACTCAGAAGGGGGAAGAAGAAGAGAGATGAAAAACAAAATCCAACATTCCAATCCGCAAATACGCACAACGCCACAAACAAAGATGAGTACCCAGATAAGAGAAATCATAAAAAGTAAACAAACAAAACAGAGAAGACGATCAAAGGAATTTGTAGAAATTACCAGAGAGGAAATCCTCAAAACAGGAGAAGACTAGATGAGTAATCGAAGACTAGCTCCAGCGCAGCTCAGAGGTAAAAGAAATGGGAAGAAAACCCATAATAGGAGAAGAGTGAAGATTGAGCTGAAATAATATCAGAAAATCATGAGGAAAATCCAAGAAAGAGATGCTACCGAAAGTCCATTTCCATTGTCGTAAACCAAACAGGCGAAATGTGGGACTGGGAAAGGAAATGGCGTTTTCCGGATCTGCTGGGACCAGCTATCTCTCTCTCTCTCTCTTTACAATACAAAGAAGAAGAGGCTACGCCTGGGTTTGTAAGAAAATAGTTAGTAACTTACATAGGAAGAGAGAGACAGAGAGAGATGGGCCATTTGTCAACACTTTGGGGTCTATCTTTGCTTGGATTTTTCGCGTAAGATATATGGATTTGTCTTTTAGATTCTTTCCACTATCCTTGTCCTTTTGTCATTGGGATGGCCTATATTTCCAACTATTATTATAATAATAATTAACTTTCTTTTGCTATTACTTACTTATATAAGAATAATTCTTTTGGGGTGAAGTAAACTTCTTCCAACTTTCATTCTCGATCACGACTTTTTTTAGATCAAAAGTATATTCTGTTTCGCCAAGCTTTTTTAATTATAGAGGTTTTTTTATAAGTTAAAGTATTTTGAACAAGCTTTTAGAAGAAAAAAAAGTGTTTTAAGAAAAAATAAAAATAATTTTGCAAAAACAGAAAAAAAGTAGCTTATCTTCGAAAGTATTTTTCAATACTTTTGAAAAATACACTTACAAGCAATTTATAAAAGTCCTGTCAAATACTAATTGTTGCTCAAAAGTTTTTCAAATTACTTAGCCGCAAACAACTTCTCATTAAAAATGTTTTTTTTAAATAAACTGATTTTTGCAGCTTGGTCAAACACAGGGGCGGATTTAGGTGGGACCCCCTTCGCCGAAAAATTATAATGTAGATATCAGGCAAAATTTATTTTTTACCTCTATATTTAAATTTTAAACCCCCTGAAGACAATTCAGAAGTGTAGTTTAGTGGTCAAGGGGGTTCAAAGTCTTCATAAGGTCATATGTTCGATAACCACTAGCTACAAAAAAAAAAAAATTGAACCCCCTTCGTAAAGATCCTATCTCCGCCAGTGGTCAAACATACTATTAGTTTAGTCGGATTCCTAAAACAGTGTATATTGCGGTCTAAACAAAAAATTATTTTATTACTTCGTGTAATTTTCTATTTCCCACAAAATTGAAACTAAGATGTACCACTTATTCATTTCCTATTTAAGGCCAGTTATCTTTTTCATTCAACTAAATAAGGAAATTTGTTCTTTTTTTCCTAGTAAGGATTGTTGATATTCTCTTCTCATGAATCTTCTGAAAAGCAATCTCTTATACTGCTTCATCAAAATGATTTTTTTTTTCTGAGAAAATTATCTTTTGTTAGCTCTTTCTACTATTACTGTAATTAGGGGTGGGCATAATTTGGCATGTTCACCCTTACAATCGAATAACAATTAAATTTGTAAGTGATTTTAAGAATATGTGATTTCACCTAGCACAAATTGATAAATATAATGATTAATGCTAGAAATAGACAATAAAATAAAGCAAACCAATATAAAATGCAACTTGGCCCTCGAGCTAGATCGTCTTCGAACCGGCTGAGAATATAGTGAAGAAACATGAACTGAACTGAAGAACAAGAGTGAAAAGAGTATTGTATTGCTTTGATATGCGAGAGTTAGATGATTACAAAACCTCCCCCCCCCCCCCTTATATAGTAGACGATTTCTACTTATGGTATAATTCTAATTACAAAAGAAAATCTCACGATTAGCTAAATAACCGTTCTTGATTCGATATGTTCCAAGATTCTGCCACGATCCTCGACCGGTCAAGGATATCTCGGCTTTCCGTTAGTATGTTATCTTCGATCATGCTCGAGGTCTATCATGTTTCGTCTCATCATTACTGGTCTCGATCTCGATTGGTACTTCGAATCCCGAACTCGGTACCGCACCATCATATCTCGGTCTGATATAACACGGGGTTGATCCTCGGCCCACCATCCTGGTCTCGGTTAATCAACAAAATTGGGTGAGCCTGATTCTAACTGTATACAAATAGTCCCATCATTTTTTGGAGTGTAATGATAAGAAACGAATTGAGTCTTCGATCTCTACCCCGAGGTGTCATGGAATCATCACCGTGACGTAAGCGACAAAGGGGACTGAAATATCCCGTCGGTACAGTTCTCATGTGTTTAATGTGTGTCAGTTGACGGTCGGCCACTACCAACTTTCAATCGTCGCCGTGAAACCCATAAATAGGTCACATTTCCATTCTTTAAAACTCTACTTTCAATCTCCTCTACTCTAATCTTCATGGCTCTCTGAATCCTTCAAGTTTTTCATTTTCAAATCTTTAAGTTCCATTGTTGATCCCTTCTAAACGCCAAATATTATCCTTTCCATTCTTCTTTTCCGTCAAAACTCAATGGCGAAATGTCTAAACCTGCTCCACAAAAAAAAAGCCTCATCATCTCGGCTAGCCGACCAAAAAATAATGGCGGAGCCACACCCTGAGGAGCTTGTTCCCTGGGGGGTGCGTTATTAGTTTCGACTTCAAGGTCGAGAAAACCTCATCGGTCCCTGGTCCATGTGAACCGGTATCGAGATACATATGCTTGATATCCGAGAAATTTCTCAAACAAGCGAAGAAAGACTGTTACTGGGAAAACAAAGAGGTCGTGATGACAGCCCCTGAAGAAGATATCACTACCCACATGGAAGGGTTCTTGAGTGTTTACACTTACTCTTTCACGTTGGGTCCCCTCGATCCAGTCATCGTATATTTCTGCGAAAAGTACCAAGCAACCCTCGGACAATCCACCCCTCTTTCTGGAGGATTGTAATATTGCCCCAATTCTTTGTGAGCAAGATTGACGTGCTCCTTTTCACCCTCAATCACCTCATAAGGTTGTATAATCCCCTACTCTACCGAGGTGGGTTGATAAAACTCCAACGTCGGGCCACCAAGACTTTCATCTCAAGCATAGACGAGGACAGAGACTGAGGTTGGATGGGTCGATTTATCCGAGTGAGGACCTCAGACCTGATTCCGACTGAGAGCATGTCGTTCCCCGAAAGATGGAATATGAAATGTAATTGTCATTCCATTATTAGTTTATGCATGTTAATTTCACTTCTTCACCTTCTCTTATCGATGTTTTTTCTCGGTGTAGCTGTTGCCTGGATGCCGGGTGTGGTTCCCCATCTCGAGAGTTGGGTCAGTAGCCTGGTCTTGACGCCGACATATGCTGAACGCGCATGGCGCGATTTATCGAAGGGTCGATGGGAAGCCAAGAACCATGGTAAGCCTTATACTTGTATATAATGATTTGATTAAAACATCCCTCTGAACTTACTTAGTTTCTTCTTCTGCAGGTCTCGGAAAAGATGCAATCATGAGGCCCTCATCCGGTGAAGAAGAAACCTCACTCCCTGTCCCGAATCCGGCAAAGGAGAACGAGAGGAAAAGGACCTTGAACTCTGAGGAGCCAGAGCCTAAGAAGGGAGTGGCTCGTAAGCCAAAAAAGAACATCATTCCCCTATATGTGGAGTCAGCCAACTCCTAAGGGAGGAAGAAGGAGAAGGAGAAAAGGAGGACGATCCTGGTCTGGTGGATCGAGCACAAGCTAATATCGAGGGTCAAAAGGCCACCAAATCGGTCGAAGATGGAAATATTTTGCCTCATTCTGTCGGGGTTCAATAGAGGGATTCAGTTGGAGTCCCTGAGCTAAATGGAGTCGAAGGTGCCTCACCTCGGGGTGAGAAGGCGATGGAAATTGTTGTGGAGGCCTGTCTCGAGGCACCTCGAGATGGAGAGAACGCCCCCAAGAGACCCACTCGGGGCAACAGAAATCGGAGACTCCCCATCACTTCATTCATTCTCCAAGGAAATGATTCGGGAGGCTCGGTCCATGAAGAGAAGGAGCCCACAAAGGGGAGGACCCTTTCCGTGGTTAATCGGTGACATTGCTGGCTTGAGTGACTTAGAGATACCGAGGAAGAGCTCGGGCGAAACTTACTCGAGTTTCAGATTAACCAGCCAGTTTCCGGCCCCTAATGTCAATCTCGGGCGCAAACGAACGATCATAATCTCGATCCCGGAGGACGCACAAGTTTTTGCCGCCCCCGTAGGGGTGGCTAGTTACCTTCAGAGCCTGGTCACGGAGGAGGACAAAGCTCTGATTGACGAGGTGGGAGCACCGTGTCTCTTTAACGAGGCCCAACAGACTTGAAATCAAAAACACTTATGAGAACAAGCGTAAAGCAGTGTGTGTTATAAGATTAGCACCATGCAATCACTATTATCTTTATCCCCACAGTGGGTGCCAAACTGTTTACCCTTAAAATCGGATAATAATTAAACTTGTTAGTGATTTTAAGGATATGTGATTTCACCTAGCACAAATTGAAAAATATGATCATTAATGCTAGAAATTGACAATAAAATAAAGCAAACCAATATAAAAAGCAACTTGGCCCTCGAGCTATATCACCGTCGAGCCGGCTGAGAATATAGTTAAGAAATATGAACTGAACTCAAGAACAAGAGAGTTTAAGAGTGAAAAGAGTATTGTATTGCTTTGATATGCGAGAGTTAGATGATTACAAATGATTAGAACCTCTCATTATATAGTAGATAATTCTACTTATGGTAGAATTCTAATTACAGAAGGAAATCCCATGATTAGATAAATAACCGTTCTTGATTCGATTCATTCCGAGATTCCGCTACGATTCTCGACCGGTCATGGATATCTCGGCTTTTCATTAGTATGTTATCTTTGATCTTGCTCGAGGTCTATCATGTTTTTCTTGATCATTACTGGTCTCGATCTCGATTGGTACTTCGAATCCCGAACTCGGTACCGAACCTTCATATCTCTGTCTGATATAACACGGGGCTGATCCTCGGCCCACCATTCCGGTCTCGGTTAATCAACAAAATCGGGTGAGCCCGATTCTAAACGTATACATGGCAAACCCGAAAATCCCAATCTCATTTATATTTGGTACTTCAGTTTTTGGATTCCCAAAAATTCAAAAAAATTATATTTTATATTTAATCCATTATTCATATGCTAGTAATAACAAGTCCAATATTCTAACTGTTAGACATAATCTGATATATTCAATACTAGTTACTAGGATATTATCATAATACTTTCTATTTGGACATGATTTTACAATTACTACTTCTTATCGACCTTACTAATGTCTATTTTTTAATGATGATTTCATTACTTTAATACTTTATTTGGAAGTAACTGCGGTTAAAATGAGGAACTTTACAGGCTATTTAACATGAATACTTTATTTGGATGTTCATTATCATAGAAAGAAGAAACATCTCACGTATTAAGCTCAAAACTTAAAATTCAAAATATCCAAACCGACTAATCCAAATCCAAACTTCAAAAATCCGATCCAATCCCTCAAAGTCCCACAAAGTGGGGTCTGGGGAGGATAATATGTACGCAAGCCTTACCCCCACCCCGAAAAGGCAGAGAGACTGTTTCCAATAGACCCTCGGCTCAGGAGAACGGAAATAAAGACGAAAAGACAATCCATTAGTAACTCCAATAGAAAACATGAAAGTAGTAGCATAAACATAAAAACCATCAGATAAGTGACATGCAATACCATTAGCCAGTATCTAAGGGAAGTGAGCGCTTAACAAAGACCGCAAGCCCTCTAAGATCAATCATATCCAAACCCGCCCCACCTCGGGACTGAAGAATGAAAAGCTTTACTACCCCTTATCCTACAACCCTGATGCTTGACCCCCAGACCTTCATATCAAGAGCCATGTCCTCGAAAATTTGCAGTCTCGCCATGTCCTGCCTAATCACTTCTCCCCAATACTTCTTCGGCCGCCCTCTACCTCTCCTCGAACCCACCACCGCCAACCGCTCGCACCTCCTCACCGGGGCATCAAGGCTTCTTCTTCGCACGTGCCCAAACCATCTGAGCCTCGCTTCCCGCATCTTATCGTCGACCGTCGCCACGCCCACCTTCTCCCGTGCCCGCACATCCACCTAAGCATTCTCATCTCTGCTACCTTCATCCTCTGAATATGGGAGTTCTTAACCGGCCAACACTGTGCCCCATACAACATGGCCGGTCTAACCACAGCTCTATAAAACTTACCTCTAAGTTCCGGTGGCACTTTCTTGTCACACAAGACTCCAGATGCAAGCCTCCACTTCTTCCAGCCCGCCCCTATACGGCTGGTGACGTCCTCGTCGATCTCCCCGTCCCCCTGAATTACCGACCCGAGGTACTTAAAGCTATCTCTCTTGGGGATGACCTGAGATCCAAGCCTCACGTCCCAACCTACCTCACTCGCCTCAGCGCTAAACTTGCACTCCAAGTACTCAGCCTTAGACCTGCTCAATTTGAAACCCTTAGACTCGAGGGTTTGTCTCCAGACCTCCAACCTCTCGTTAACACCGACCCTCGTCTCATCAATCAGAATTATGTCATCAGCAAATAGCATACACCATGGCACATCCCCTTGGATATGGTGTGTCAGTGCATCCATCACTAAGGCAAATAGGAATGGCTAAGCGCAGAGCATTGGTGTAACCCCATAACGACCAGGAAATGCTTTGAGTCACCTACCACAGTCCTAACGTTAGTCTTAGCTCCATCATACATGTCCTCGATCGCTCTTATGCAGGCTATCAACACGCCCTTAACCTCAAGACATAGCACCTCCCTAGGGACCTTGTCATACGCTTTCTCTGAGCCAGATATCATCCAAACTATTTGCTTAATTATATACGCATCGCTGGTCCTTGATTTGCGTTATTAAAATAAATACTAAAAGTTCTAGAACTAAGCCTTAAATTATTTGCTAAAAATAAGCCCTTATTCGCTTTCGTACCGACCAAACTAAAGTAGGTATCTAAGGATTTGTTGCTAGTTTAATCATATGCGAATAATATAAATGAGCTTGAAAAGTTAAGCTTAACGAGCATTACATTGAGTTAATCATGCTATGGCAATTCATTAACTAAACTATTAATTAATATTAGCAAATAAACCAAAAAGAGTAACATAAAGAAACTTAAAATATATTCAATGTTGGTGGTTGTCTCAACTGTATAACTACAAGAGATGATGCATTAACATCCACGTTATGTAGTTGTAGTTATTAGCATTATTGAGTAAGAATATAAGTGTAATTTAGTCCAGCTTGTCATTATCAATTATATAATTAATCAACTTAGCTACCCAATGATTAGCAATCCATTGGTTGCTAACTTAATGTAAACAGAATTGTGACTTTTTAGATAGGAATTGCAACATTAGCCACTTATCGTTCTTTTTTCTAATAATAAGATGATTAAGATCTAGTATAAAATCTCGTCTTCGTATTATTTTCCAGCATCATAAATTTAGGCCCTAGAGTCTAATAACTCAGGATTCAATTCAATTTCTATTGACAATTTATTCTTCTCTATAATAAGAGAGTCCACAAAATACTGATAAAATTAATTATTTAAATTTTTTAATTAACTCGAATATTCCTAGAATAATGTGTGTCCTCCGAATATGTTTTGACTATCCAATAATAATAAGATATCGAAAAGAATGGAGAAAAATGTTACGGTAAAAAGTAGAATGTTATAAAATTATAAAAGAAGGAGGAGGGCATTGCAGAGAAAAGTATAGGGGGAGAGTTTATATTGACTTGGGATGATTTATAATGGGGTAAGACCCCTCTGTTTATAGGGGAAACATGGCTTAACCATCAAGTAACAAACCCTATAATTTCTCTAGAATATAAATATTCACCTTAAATAGAATTCTATTTATAACACTCCCCCTTGAATGTCTATTCAACAAATAGTGTGCCTCGTTAAAACCTTAACTAAAATAAAACCCAGTGGAGAAAAATTTCTAGAAAAGGAAAAAGAGTACACACGTTTAGAAATATGCCTTTTGGTTGGCTCATTAAAAATCTTGCAAGGAAAACTCAGTGGGACAAAACCTTGTAAGAAAAAAAGAGTACGACGCGTATTAACTCCCCTTGATAAGAGCGTCAATTCACATCCTTGAGTCTTCGCATTCCAATCTTGTGCACTGGCTTCTTGAAGGTTGACGTCAGCAGAGATTTGATGAATAAGTCGTCCATATTAACTTCAATGAATATGTTGCACCTTGAAAATCCTCGCTATCACATTACCATGCTTATAGTTATAGCAAGATACATATGTGCACAAATTGCACTTAGGATGTGGTACTTCAAGACCAAGAATTGTATATGCTTTAAGCAATTTAAATCCTTCAGGGATTGTCATATAAGTATAGTCAAATAAGCCATATAAATAGGACTTTAGATTTATATCAAGTGTTCTTGTCATGACGACTTATAAAATACATGAAAGTGATTGCACACACCTATTGACTTTATACTTTTAAGTGTTTGAACTACATGTCCAAAACTATATGTCTTTCATACGAAATCAATTCTACTTGAATTGTTTCGTCAGACTTAAGATCCTCATATATATATTTAGCGCTATTATAGATGTCGCCGACAAACATATTATATCGGTTCCAACCTCCTTATTTTCATATAAACATAACATAGAGATCTCTTCATTCATATATTCATGTCACGACCCAAAATCTAAGCATGGTCGTGATGGCGCCTATCGTGTTACAAGGCAAGCCTATTTCCCAAAATATTACTACTAATTTGATTATAAGAATTGTTGGACTTTAAGCATTGGGCTTTAAAGAATATGTGTGTGAATTGGGAAATGGTGGGAAATAAAATGGAGGGAAATGAAAATTTTGAATCAAGTGAGCTTTTGTCATGAACTTTGTACCACATTGGTGAAAGACAACACTTGTGAGTATAAATATAGGATCACTTCTTAGAGCTCTTAAAAGGAGTTGAAGAGAATGAACCCTCGCGCTGTCATCGTCGCTCGGCTCGGCTCGGCTCGGCTTCGGCTTTGGCTTTGGATTTGGATTTGTCAAATGATCGATAAGATTATTTTTTGGAAAAAAATTATTTAATAATGAATTAAATGTCAGTTAGCTCATTAACGGAATTAATTGGAATCCAAAAATGCTGCATTTGCTGAACGTTGCTTTCCCTTTTTGAGCAGACACCTCTTCCTGAACAGACATCACACCTCTTCCGATAATTGCCTATAAATTTCAAGGCATGGCTTACTCTTCACTCACTGAAAAATCGAGAATTTCCTTCTGAATACTGCATTCTACTTCGCAGTCTCTCTCTCAAATTCGTAAGTGTGATTTTGCTCCGTTCTTTGAGTTCGTTTGTATCCTGCAGTTTGTATTGCCACTGTTGTAGGAAGGTTTATTCCGTTTAATCCTGGGAGGATTTAATCCATTACCTTGGCAACTTGTGAGGGGGTTAAAATTCCTTAAGGACACACAAGGAAATTGTGGACTGAGAATATTTATTATCGTTTACAGATTTTCTGTGTCTTCTAACAGTTTACTGATTTCTGTTTTAACACAGTTTGCACAACAAGAATTTAATAAAATATTTCCAATAATTTAATTCCCGATAAAACTAAACCAAATCTAAATATGAATAATATAAAATACGGAAACGAGCCCCAAACATCGGGGTGTCACTAAGTCATGAGAGTCTAAAACTATGAATTAAGATATATAAACTGTCTAATTGTCCAAAAGAAGAAATGACAAAAAGGAGTAACAAGGTCATGCGGACGCTAGCAGCTACCTCGCAATCTCCACAGATATCCGGCATAAACTCAACGATCGTCGCGCTCTAACTCACCTGGATCTGCACGTAAAGTGCAGGGTGTAGTATGAGTACAACCGACTCACTAGTAACAGAAATAACTAAGGAACTGAGCAGTAGTGACGATCTAAGCAAAACAATCCAATAATTTATTTTCAAATGTAAAAATAACAGGAATAAACATGTAAATTCCATAACTCAGTAAATGCCACAAAGAAATTTAACAGATAAATGCAGCAACAACAAAAGTAAATGCAACCTCACAGCAATGTCACTCTATCACTCATCACTTGCACTCAACACCCAACACTCAACACCCAACACTCAACACTCAACACTCAACACTCAATACACTCAACATTGTGCGCTTACTAGGGGTGTGTACATACTCCAGAGGGGATCCCAAATCCCAAGCACTAATCACGGACAACTCACGTGCCATGATATCAATACCTGGATCCGCACGGTCAGCTCACGTGCTACACGGACAACTCACGCATTGTGGTATCACTACCTGGACCCGCACGGTCAGCTCACGTGTTACGCGGACAACCCACGCGCTATCGTATTAATATCCTCACAACCAGGCCCTCGGCCTCACTCAATCATGTACCTCACTAGCCTCACCATCATTAACAAATAAGGGGACACATCTCACATCAAGTATCGCAACATATTAAAAAATAATAGAGACTGAGATAAACATGTACAATAATTCTATGACTAAGTACAAATAATATTAGCATGAATAAAGCCTAAGCATGATTTCTAACATGAAGGCAGACAAGTTCAACAACAAGTAACTACATAAACACAAATGATGGCCATGAGGCCTCACGGGATGGACCAAGTCTCCGTCCCTCGAGGTATACACCCACACGCCCGTCACCTAGCGTGGGTATCACCTCCAAACATTCACACGATATCAAATTCTACGGGTTTGTACCCTCAAAGCCAAAGTTGAAATTGTTACTTACCTCAACAACGTAAAATCCTACTTCGGGATGCCCTCGTCTCTGGGCTCGGTCTCCAAAAGCTCTGAATCTAAACAAAACTAGAATACTACTATCAATATAGGCTAAGGAATCGAATTCCACAATAAAAACTTCATAAATAGGCTAAAAATTCGAAATTGTCTAAAACTCGGCCCCTGGGCCCACGTCTCAAAATCAGTCAAAAATGACATAATCAAAACCCTCGTCCTCTACCAAGTCTAACAATATAAAATTTATCAAAATCGAACTCTGTTTGGTCCCTCAAATCCCTACCTAAAACTCTCCAAAACTCAAGCCCTAACTCCCTCAATTTCACTTTGAAATCATCAATTAAATCCCAAAAATAAAGATGGATTCATGAAATATAACCGAAACGAGTAGAAAATCGCCTCCAAAATCGCCCAAATCCGAGCTCCCCAACTCACAATATGACCGAATGAATAAACCTTCATTTTATATATTTTTTGCCAGCTATTTTGCCTCGTTTTGCATGCCAAACAATTCTGAAACTCGTTTTTTATGTCTTCAATGGATTTCTTGTGAAATTCTAGTCAAGTTAGATTTTTGAATCACTCAATTTGACCTTATAATGAATGGGATATGTAGGTTTTAATATTTGCAAATAGTGCAGATTTTTAAATACGCTGTTAGTGACAATTACGTAATTAATCTGAAAAATCTGGCAACCTTAGTAAAATGACCATAAATTCCTCATACGATGTCCAAATTCGACGATTCTTTTTGTTACGGATCTATAATTACGATACGGATCTAATGCTTCATTCAAAACAGAAATCGGATCTCATTTGTTCAATATGATATCATTTATGCTTGTAAACCGACGTCGAAACATAAGAAAAACAAGTGCAACGCAATCCAAACCTATCTGAAACTCACCTGAGACCCTCGAGACCTCAACCAATAATTGAAACAAGTCATATATCACTACTTGAACTTAGTCGAACCTCCAGAACACTCAAGACAATACCAAAACACCAAATCAACCTCGAATTCAAGCCTAAGAACTTCTAAACTTCCAAAATTCGCCAACGACGCCGAAACCTATCAAACCACGTCTGAATGACCTCAAATTTTGCACACAAGTCCTAATACATCATAAGGGAGCTACTCGTGCCCCCAAAATACCGAGCGAAATACAAATGCTCAAAACGACCGGTCGGGTCGTTACATTCTCTCCCACTTAAATATACGTTCGTCCTCGAACGTGCCAAAATTTATTCCCAAGACGTCAAACCTTACCATGCATATACCCGGGGGTGATCACGTCACCCTATTCCATAAAGGCCCGACAATATAACTGAGAATCATTACTTCAACCTTAGTCCGTAAACCACAAAATTCCATTTTCAACATCCGAAATTTACTACAAGACCCGAATTTCGCATCTACACACTGAAATCACATCTCGCACCTCATCCAGGGAATCACAAGCCGTCGATTCTCAAATGATACTGAGCGCTCATGTGTGCATACGAATGCACGGAAGGGATTCAAAGAGTTGCACTTCAAGATGAATCAATATCGCACGATACAAATTCAAGAATGTGAAATTTTCCTAAAGGTTCTGCAGCCTCTCGAAGATAAGTACAGACGTCTCCGTATCGATCTGCAAGACTCTACTAAACCCGCTCATGACTCGTGAGACCTATGTAACCTAAGCTCTGATACCACCTTGTCACGACCCAAAATCTAACCATGGTCGTGATGGCGCCTATCGTGTTACAAGGCAAGCCTATTTTCCAAAATATTACTACTAATTTGATTATAAGAATTTAATAAAATATTTTCAATAATTTAATTCCTGATAAAACTAAACCAAATCTAAATCTAAATAATATAAAATACGGAAACGAGTCCCAAACATCGGGGTGTCACTAAGTCATGAGAGTATAAAACTATGAACTAAGATATATAAACTGTCTAATTGTCCAAAAGAAGAAATAACAAAAGGGGTAACAAGGTCATGCGGACACTAGCAGTTACCTTGCAGTCTCCACAGATAGCAGGCATAAACTCAACGATCGTCGCGCTCTAACTCACCTGGATCTGCACAAAAAGTGGAGGGTGTAATATGAGTACAACCGACTCAGTAGTAACAGAAATAACTAAGGAACTGAGCAATAGTGATGAGTTAAGAAAAATAGTCCAATTATTTATTTTCAAAATTCAAAAATAACAGGAATAAACAGGTAAATCCCATAACTCAGTAAATCCCACAAAGAAATTTAACAGATAAATGCAGCAACAACAAAAGTAAATGCAACCTCACAACAATGTCACTCCATCACTCATCACACGCACTCAACACTCAACACTCAACACTCTGCGCTCATTGGGAGTGTGTAAAGACTCCGGAGGGGCTCCCAAATCCCAAGCACTAATCACGGACAACTCACGTGCCATACTATCAATACCTGGATCTGCACGGTCAGCTCACGTGCTACGCGGACAACTCACGCGCTATGGTATCAATACCTGGACCTGCACGGTCATCTCACGTGCTACGCGGACAACCCATGTGCTATGGTATTAATATCCTCACAACTAGGCCCTCGGCCTCACTCAATCATGTACCTCACTAGCCTCACCATCATTAAAAAATAAGGGTACACAACTCACATCAAGTATCGCAACATATTAAAAAATAATAGAGACTGAGGTAAACATGTACAATAATTTCTATGTCTGAGTACAAATAATATTAGCATGAATAAAGTCAAAGCATGATCTCTAACATGAAGGCAACGCCCCTACTACTGATGTGCAACCTTTCCTCGGGTTTGTAGAGTCGGGTTTCCCGTTTACCCACAACGGAGGAGCCGCCCCCACCAGGCACTCTTCCTTTACATGAAGGGAATGAATGCCTTAATGGAAATGGAATGGAATCCGGGCTCCAAGTAGATTAGGATCGTAATTAATCTGAAAAATATGGCAACCTTAGTAACATGACCACAAAATTATATGATGTCCAAATTTGACGATTCTTTTTGCTACGGGTCTGTAATTAATTCAAAACATAAATCGGAGCTCATTTGTTCAATATAATATCATTTATGCTTGTAAAACGACGTCGAAATATAAGAAAAACGAGCGCAACACAACCCAAACCTATCTGAAACTCACTCGAGACCTCAACCAATAATTCAAACAAGTCATATATCACTACCCGAACTTAGTCGAACCTCCAGAAAACTCAAGACAACACCAAATCAACCTCGAATTCAAGCCTAAGAACTTCTAAACTTCCAAAATTCGCTAACGACGCCGAAACCTATCAAACAACGTACCAATGACCTCAAATTTTGCACACAAGTCCTAATACATCATACAGAGTGTCACGACCCAAAATCCCACCTTTTAGGCCGTGACTGCGCCTAACGTTGAACCCGCTAG
>ML265211.1:8015-38168 GCA_005239495.1 Nicotiana undulata | reverse complement strand
TAATTTTCATAATGAAACAATATAAAAATTATAAAGAATAATGTTTAGGATAATTTATTGATAACTGAAATATCAGGGGAAGATGAGTTCAAACCATGTAGATTAAATTTTCACATCAATTAAGCATATAAGAGATAGCCTCCTAATACAGTATGAACAAATCCATCACCCAAATTAACTTTAGAGATTTAATAAACTATACCTTTTAAAATTACTTCTGAATATGAATTTTTCTAGTTTCAAATCGCCTTCAAAAAGTGTGGGTAGATGAAAACCTTTTAATTTAATTTTTAAATTAATTTAAAGCAGTATGGGTAAATATTTACCAATATCTCCTTTTGTTGCACTATTATTTAAGAAATTAAGTTTTCGTTCTCTATGAAAACTTCTAGTTGACAAAACCAAATTTAATAATTTTACCAAATGAGAAAAAGGAACGTTCCAAATGATTATTTGCATGCAATACTCTCCATAAAAGTAGTCTCAACATGGAGTAATATTTAAAGAAGTGTTGTAGTTAGGGGTGTACAAATGAAACCGACAAACCGCACCAACCCGATAATTCGAGTCAAACCGAGAAAAAAAAACCGAATATGGTTTGGTTTGATTTGGTTTGGTGTTGAGAAAAAAACCCGACCATATTTGGTTTGATTTGGTTTTAACTAAAAAAAGTCAAACCGAACCAAACCAACCCGACATTATATGTATAGAAGTTTTAAATATATTTAATGCATAAAAATATTTATGATAGTGTGTAGTTTATAAATATTTCTTAAGCTTTTTCATAGTTTTATCTTTTAACGTATTATTTCAAGCTTGAGCTTATAATTTTTGGATGCTCCAATAAGTTTTATAGTACATAAATGTTAGTAACTCAAATAGATCTTAAACCAAAATCAAATCAATACTAATGCTAATTAAAGATATTCAATTAGATTGTACTATGAATGAAAATAGTGTTGGATATCTATTTTTTAGTTTTTCCATTGTTTAGATAAAATGTATAAGTTATTTTTCTTTTTGTGGTTAGTCATGTAAATATAGTACTTATTAGTCATAATTTTAAATTATGTTTAATTACATTATGGCTTATTAATAATATTTATTTTATGCAATTTTATTATCTTTATTGTTGAATATTTTAGTACAATGCAATGACTCATCTTATATTTATGTTATTTTATTAAAAACATCTTATATAATTCTGTCTTACTAGGATTAAAGAAATATACGGAGCACAAATTTTACATTTTGTGCTATGAAGATTTTATGAAGAAAAAAAAACGAAAAAATCCGAAAAACCCGAAAATCCGAAATTAAAAACCCCGACTTTTATTGACTTAGTTTGGTATTTAATTTTAGTAACCCGATACAATTGATTTAATTTGGTAATTAGAAAATTCGAACCAACCCGACTTATGTACACCCCTAGTTGTAGTTATGGAAATGTGGGTCTTTTGTGTAACAATAATAGTTTGCATTTAGGAATTACAAACAATGTAAGAATTTTTTTAAAATGATATATATACCCTTAATTGACCATTTTTCTTTTTTTATATATAGAAAATTTGCCACTCGACACTGACATTTTTGGCTACTTCACCTACCTAAATATAATCTCATCATCAGGATTTAGGAGGTACTCCAGATGCTCTCATATTCTTGTTTTAATATTCCTTTTCTCCTCTAAAGGAAAATACGTATTGTTTACCTCTAGTGTTACCGTCAAAAGTTTTTTTATTTTATTTAAAGACTGTTGATTGCTGGGGTATTGGACTGTGGAAGTTTTCATAGAAATCATCTCTTAAATTAAAACCGGTGAATCGAACAGTACGAATTGAAGTGCCTACATGCAGAGAATCTAACTATCCTTCCCAAATTTTCATCACTCTACTTGCATATTCGAATTTCACTAGTTTTATTATACTTCCTTAAAATTATCAAAGCAACTTCTCTTATTATTACTTGTAAAACTAAAATTCAACGGAAGTCCTTTAATTTTAAAAATCTCAACGGTTAATTTAATAAGTACCAAGTGCAACGAACCTTGATTCTAGTTGAAAATCAGACGAACAACAGTAATGGACGTGTCATTTGGAAATGCTTCTAATCATTTTTAATTTAAACTTCTATACGGGTGAAATCGGGGTTAGCGCACACCCCAATTTCCCGACAAATCAAAGAAAGTAAGAATGTGAATATATGAGATCGAAATCGAAGTTGGGAACTCTTTGTATCAAGGCCCGAACGGGATACTCGCCATCGGATATGATAAGACAACGCTCCACGAATCATCTAATGAAAGTTTGTTACACGAAAATCATTACTTTTATTTTTGTCACTTAAAAAATCATACACCTAAATAATAGCAGCCAACCAGAATTGTGTAACGTTCAAGTTTTGTCACTTTAAGCATTCTTGTTATGAATTGCAAAATCCTCAAATCCAATTGAACAATTCAGTTGGTTGATGGAATTGAAAATTCAATAATAAAATTATTAAAACAAACTAGCCAAAAAAAAAAAAAAACTTAAGCGGGGCGGGGCGGGTGGACGCGGGTGTGAGTGTGGGGCGAGTGGATGCGGGTGCAAATGCTATGCTGGGGCGGGTTAAAATCTTTGCGGATTTATGCGGGTTTGCCCCGCAATCGCACTGCACCGTTTTCCATCCCTATAACTATTACTCCGGGAAGAGTAGCGAATAAACGAATATAATATTGGCGTTTGAACTTGTGACAATATATATAAATATTGAACTTGTGACAATATTATTAGCGTTTTGACCCTTTAACGACTTAACTGTCTTATTGTAATTAGTTCTTCATTATCTCAATTAAGAATGAAATCTATCTATGTATAATCGGAGAGACATATTGAGCCAAGTGGATACATAACAAAAATTCACTTGGTAATTTTAGGACAAAGTTAGTTAGGTTAGGTAATAATTAGTTTCTTTTTTAATTTAAATTTTAAAAAAATTGCATTATGCATTATTTATTATTAATAATTAGTTTTTTTTTTCAGTTTGAATTTAAATATAGAAGAAAATTCTAATTTGAATTGAAATAATTACAAGCAACATAGTAAAAAATATAAAAATCAAAACTTTGTATTGAAAATAAAATAGAAGAAAAGTCTAATTGCTTATTCTATATAATGTAGAAGAAAATATTGATAAATTTTATACAAAATAATAAACGAACATATATTTTGGACGAAGTAAAATTTGTAAATATCAAAACTCTATATTCAAAATTAAACAGAAGACAAGTATAGTAGAAAAAAGTAATCAAAATATTGATACATTTTTTACAAAATAATAAATAAATAAAAAAAATTGACGAAGTAATAAATTGTTGGAGTTGATTTGTATATGTCGGCTTGCCTAGTTCAAGGTTAGATGTCATCACGACATACTAGTTTTGATTTGTGACAATAAGATTAAATCAAGTGTCAAGATAGTATAAAATATTCTCTGCGCAACGCCCGATTGTGAATACTCGTTAGAAGTGGCGAAGCCACATGGGGTTAAGGGTGGTCAACTTGTACTGACCACCCTTCGTCGAAAACTTGTACTGTGTACGTAGGTGTATGTAGGTAAAATATTACGTTTTAGAGGTATATAACACATATTGAACACTCTTTGTCAGAAAATATTTTTGAGCACCCTTAAAAAAAAATTTAATTTTGCCACTGTTCGTAAGGAACTAAAACTCGTAATCTCCCGCTCAGTTAGTGCCAGAAAATTTGATTGGTCAGAATTGATCTAGCCATGTGAGAAAAGAAAATGTAGTGCGTCTGGCCAGTTTCCGAAATTGTTGCAAAAAGCCATTACCAAATCACAAGTAGGAAATAGGCTTTACTTGGTTAGTTACGAAAACAACATGGGACTAATTAAAGTCACACAAGATTAAGAATAGTAACGAACTGATTTTGGTTTCTTTCGTTTGGTTTAATTGGCGTTCTTGGACCACTGCTTAAAAGCACAATTAAATTATGTAATTGCATGGTTCTCCTGTCTACTTTGTCAGGTATCTAGTGGGGTTTGATCCCTACACCTCTTGGACAATAATTTAATATTTAATCAAGTGCACCATTCAATTTTTTTGAAGCATGAGTGCCAACAGTTGATAATATACTAATTTCAGACAATATGTACATATAATATTTAATTTTACAGAGAGACCATGAGTTCACGTACCCCATAATTAAGCCTATTGTGATTACCCAAAAGGTTCTCCCGTGTAATTTTAACTAAATTCGTGTTCCGAGACCATGAAAGCCTCCTTTTATCTCACCTCGATATGCGTGAACAGCCCGGCGTGTAGCCGGGAAGCCGTTAAGTGAGAAATTGAATAAATGTTGAATTTATGATAATTATTTGAATAGAGTTGACTTTGGTCAACATTTTTGGTAAACGGGCCCGGGCCCGTGATTTGACGGTCCCGGAGGGTCCGTAGAAAAATATGGGACTTGGGCGTATGCCCGGAATCGGATTCCGAGGTCCCAAGTCCGAGAAATGAATTTTTAAAGAAAATTATTTTCTGAAAAATATAAAGACTTTTGAAAACGAAATTTGATGTGAAACCTGTGTGATCGGGCCCGTATTGTGGTTCCGGAGCTCCGAACAGGTCCAATATGGTTATTATGAGTTACTTGTGTAATTTGATAAGAAAGACTGAGTTTGACGTGATTCGGACTAAAAGTGGAGAATATGAGAGTTTAAGATGTGAAATATTGCAATGATTTCGAGGCCTAATTCGTTGTTTTTGATGTTATTTTGGTGGTGTAACTGCACGAGTGAGTCCGTTGAATATTTTTGAGGTTGTGTGTATAATTGATGTTGAGCCCCGAGGGCTCAGGAGAGTTTCAGTGGGTTCCGGGGTGTTTTTAAACTTAGAACACAGCTGATGCAGGTCTGAGGGGCCAGGTCAGTAAACCCACAGTGCGGTCCGCAGTGGGGGAATTTCAGCAGGCTCTGCAATAAGGCCTTCGCGACCGCGGTCGATCTAGCGCGGTCCGCAGTGGAGGCCTGGGAGGGGTATATATAAATGATATTTTCAGTTATTTTCTATTTTTCAAAATCCTAAAAACATAAGAGGCGATTTTCTTCTCCAAAACATTTGTAAGTGATTTCTAACTAATTTTCTTTACTCCTTAACTTCTTTTTTCAAGATTTCATCCTAGAATCTAGGGTTTTCATGGGGGAATTGGGAATTTTGGAAAAAATCTAAGAATATTGAAATTTGGGAATTTAGACCTCAATTTGAGAATATTCCAAAACTAATTATATATCGGGGCTCGGGGGTGAATGGGTGATCAGGTTTTGGTCCGAATTTCGAATTTGGACTAAGCGGGCCTGGGGTCAATTTTTTACTTTTGGGAGAAGACTTTATAAAACTCTTTTCCATGCATTAGAATTTGTTCATTTAGCATTTATTGATATAATTAAGTAACTTGTGGCTAGATACGAGCGAGTTGGTGGTGGAATCAAGAGGTAAAGCGGTAGTTGAGGCTTGATTGTGTTCGTGGCATCGAGATAAGTGTTTGGCCTAACCTTAGCATGAGGGAATAGGTATATAGTCTTATCTGATATGTGTTATTCCATGTCCAATGTATAGGTGAGGTGACAAGTACCTATATGTTGTGGTCGAGCATGCCCCTGAGTCGAACTTGATGATTTACATAGTATTCTTTGATATTCTATGTGTAATGAATTAATTGTCATTCTAGAAGTGGTACATTGAGGTTAATTCATGATGTAGAATGTTATTGATTATTCGTTCAATTGAGAATTATTTGTTAATTATACCTCAAAGTGAGATTGGTTATAGCTGAGTCCCTTTCCGGGACGGTAGAATCCTTGTTGATTATTTCTGTATATTTGTGATTTCTTATTGTTGCCTTTCCAGTCAATTGTTGCTTTTACATATGTTATGCACGAGGGGACATTCCGTGCCGAGCGATTGTGAGGTTACGCACGAGGGGACATTCCGTGCCGACTGATTATTATTTATGCACGAGGGGACATTCCGTGCCGAGCGATTGTGAGGTTACGCACGAGGGGACATTCCGTGCCGACTGATTATTATTTATGCACGAGAGGACATTCCGTGCCGAGTGATTATTATTTATGCACGAGGGGACATTCTGTGCCGAGTGACGGTGAGGTTATGCACGAGAGGACATTCCGTGCCGAGTAATTATTATTTATGCACGAGAGGACATTCCGTGTCGAGCGATTATTATTTATGCTCGAGGGGACATTCTGTGGCGAGTGATGGTAAGGTTATGCACGAGGGGACATTCTGTGGTGATTATTATTTATGCACGAGGGGACATTCTGTGCCGAGTGTTTGCGAGGTTATAGCACGAGAGGACATGTCGTGCCGTTTCTGTTTATTTACTTGTTCAGAGCTGTTAATTCCTGCTTTTATTTATACCTTTCAACTGCTATCTTGTTCTGTTGTTTCAGTTAGTTGTTGCCCTTCATCCCCAACATGTTATTCCCCGTTGTTGTATTTACTTGCTTGTTTCCTGTCATTATTTCATGTTATACTATTGATATGCACATGTTTTATTGTTGTCGTGTCCTAGCCTCGTTACTACTTCGCCGAGGTTGGGCTCGGCACTTACTCAGTACATGGGGTCGGTTGTACTGATGCTACACCTGCACTTCTTTATGTTGTGCATATTATAGCGTCGGACCCAGTGGACAGTGATTCAAGGAGTAGCCTTCAGTCCACGGCGACACTGAGGTAGTTCTGCAGGTGTCCGCAGGACTTGGCGTCTCCTCTTACCCCTTTTCGCATTTTCTGTCTTATCCTGTAATTCCAAGATAGTTGTATTCACTTATTTCAGACCATTGTATTTAGTGAAATCTTAAATTGTTCGTGAGATTGTGATACCAGTTTCTGGGGTGTAATTGAGAAAGTTTTTATGAGGTTTATCGTTAAAGTTCTTGAATTTATTAGTCTTCTGCATTCTTTAATCATATTTGCTCTAGTCATTGTTGTTATTTCAATTGTAAACAAGTAAACTTAATTAAACATTGGCTTGTCTAGAGAGTTCAACGTTAAACGTCATTACGACCTGAAGGTGGAATTTCGGGACGTGATACCTATTAATCCGCCCCCGATTCTAAGTACCTTTGGACTCTTTAGACCAAGATGAATTTGCATTAAGTTTGAGCAATGTTCAAGAAATTGTAGCCATGCGAATTTGATTTAAATTTTATTTTTCTATTAAAAAGATCATTATAAAAATCTATGTAGAATTATGAGGTGAAGGTTCTACATAATTAAGGCAGGGGTGTATACTTGTATCTACTTTTAACTTTAAATTCACTCTAAATGTTGCCCTCAATTGAGGAATCAACACGGTTGCATATATTGCTATTAAGCACGTGTGCATTTACGAAAACCTTAAATTTTGAAATCTTAAGATCTACTAAGACTTACTAGTGGACTCATTAATCTTGACAAAATGCATTTTCCTTTTTGGTTTTAATATCCTCAACTTTTGATGTTTTACATAGATATAGTAACATTTTTTTTGGGGTGAAAAAGAGAAGTTAAAAATCCTCTCATCACTACATTAAAATCTTAGATCTCACACCCTTTTATTAATGCGCGAGTTATTTTTGTCTTGATTCCCTAAAAAGAGACACTTGTAGTAATTTGCACGAGTTCAGAGTGATTTTGGACCGATCCAACATATTAAGATCCTCCAAGTACAACCTTTATTTTATATTTTTGTTAGTTAATAAGTAGTACAATGATTCAACAAGGTCGGTGCTGTCATGGACAGTTGCAAAATACTCCCCTATTTGCGCTTGAAAAATAAACTGGAACGATCCAATTAACAAATGAATTTAAGTTAATACATTACTATAAAAATTATATACACAATCAGTGATTTTTAATCTATATATAATAAGAGGTGGCTCAATGGTGTTGGAAGCATAAAGCCAAGCCGTAATAGGAGGTCTTAAACTTGTTTGATAATTTTAGATATTTTTATCTTTATTCTATTTGCTTTTTGAAATGCAATTTAATCTTGACATTGTAACAACCCATTTAATCTTGTTGAAATTTATTAACCTTTGATACGATTATATTAACCTTCATGTTGAATTTCTTTTCCTACATGACCATCAACATAACTCGCTATATACAACTGGCTCCCAAGTAACAATCATATGAGAATTTGTATTTACAAAGATGATAAACAAATCAACTATAGCTTTTTACGATCTAATTAGCTTGAAGCGTGCCTACAGAGACCTTGAAAGAAAATATCTTACAATGTTAGAATTGTAAATAAAATTTGTTCAAGTTCGAGTAAGAAGAACTAGATATATAAAACTATGTGATTAGTGATTGGTGATAAGGCAGCAATAGTATTTGACCAAAATATAGATCTTGGTTCAACTAATTAAATTTATACAAATGATGATTAATCTTATCTAATATTAATATCCTAAAGACGAAATTCTCGGCGCGGTGATAGATAGCACATATGTCCCAAAAGCTAAGAAAATGCACAATAGTTAATATTTAAGAACCCAAACAGAAGCAATATGGTATTAAATAGTGATGAACAACAATAAATGACATTTATGTAAATTGAACGAACGAGTCACCCGAGAAATGATGAATTTAGTGGATGTTCTTTCTGACAACGATGAATGATGGACAAACCTATGAATATCTGAGTTATTCTCAGATCCAGTAGAAAAGTGTTGGCAAGAATTTTAGTGAAAAGGTTGCTTTTGTAAGCTTGCAATAAGATCAAATTCTCTCTTTAAACTCATAATATATTTTACAAATGAATATCCCATGTCACCTATCATTGTGTCTCTTTCTATTTATTGGGAACATGTTCCTAGAAACTCTAATGGTACAAGTGCAGAGAATATCCACTAGAATATTCTCTTTAATGACCTATCTAGAAACTAGCCGTTATGATTTTGTCAAGAGTATTCGACCACGGACTTGATCCTTGACGACCCCTCGACTTAAACCCTTGTTAACTCTTCGGCCACGACTTTTAATGTTCTTTAAGCCACTTCAACACGTGGCAGCCAGTGAATGTTTTGCTAATGCCATCTTGACTTAAGTATTCTAGAGACTGATTTTGACCCATACAGTTAGTCCCTCCGCTTATCGAGGTTGTCATCAGGGACGAGGTCGATGAGTGGACAATGTTGTTTGTGATACAATTTTATCGAGTTGGCTATGTATCTCGTGGTCGTGGAGACAGAGAAACGTGGCCTTCTGAGGCCCGCACATTTTGAATTTTTTGAATTTCTCAGAAAGTGCGTTGGAACCATCTGGTCCAAGAGAAGAAGTGACGTCATGACATCATATGTCATAATGACGCCATTTCCCGACGTCTTGCATCGATTTAGGTGTGCCCCTTGATTCTATGCAATTTCGATCACCACGCTAATCATGGCATGCCGTTACAATTTTGGTGCCTCTCAAACCTTATAAATAGGGGATGGTTCATTAATTTTGAAACTTTTTCCAAACTCCATCTTCTTCTTCAGCAATAGCTTCTCATTTATCTTTCTCGCAAAATCCTTTCAACTCTCCGTTGTTTTCGATAGTCATTCTATTTTACTCCACCATATTTTCTCTCTAAAAATGGCTTCGCAATCATCATCTATTCATATGGAAGATTATTCAATTCCTTTAGATGTTGCTTTTCCCGATCATGGGAAAGATGGCGAAACTACCGCAGAGGAGGAAAGTTTATCCACTGTAAGGAGATTTTACCCCGATACCCAGATGCCAAATCGGACTTTCATAAAGCGCTGGAAGTGGTAACAGAGCGGTTTAAATCTGCGATGATGGCAGAGTTATTAGCCAAGCTCAAGGTTAGACTCAGTCTTCCGAGTCATGTAGACTTGATCCCAGCGAGTGATGGCGAGGTTTGGGTATGTCGTCCCGGCTTTTTCGCCCTCTACGCATACCCGTTCTTGATTGGGTACTCATTTCCTTTACCGCCGCTAATAGAAGACTTATTCCCGTACTATAACATGTGCTCAGTGAAACTCACCCCTTATATTTTTAAGGTGGTCATTATGTTGACGAAATTCGACGAATTGGCTAGCGTCAACATCACTGTGTGCCACCTGGTCCATCTCTTTTCCCCTAATTTTTACCGAGGTACCTTGTTGTATCTTCGCAACCGCGGGGGAAAATGCTTAGTGGTGAGGATGGATGATAAAGCTAGTCGGCACTTCTAGCTTGACTACTTCTATGTTAGGACCGAAAATGTAGTGTCCACCACCGCAGACTTCCCTAAGGCTTGGAACCCTACTATATTTTTAAGGTGACCATGATGTTGACGAAATTCGTCAAATTGGCCAGCGTCGACATCACAGTGCGCCACCTGGTCCATCTCTTCGCCCATCATTTCAACCGAGGGACCTTGCTGAATCTTCGCCACTGCGGGGGGAAATGCTTGGTGGTGAGGATGGATTGTAACGACACGGTCGGTCGTTCTGCGAGATTAGCCCCGCTTCCCCTATTTCTGTTTTATCATATGTTGCATAACCTATTTATGTTGTGTCGGGTCGGTTGGTTCGGGTCCGGAGTGGTTGTGGTGAGAAATAAGATACTTAGTCTCTTAAGTTGGCCTTATGGTTAGAAAAGTCAACCAGAAGTTGACTACTAGGTAAACTGCCTCGGAATGTGGATTTTATGGCTCGGATACCTTCGTTAGGTGATTTAGGACTTAGGAGTGTGTTCAGAATGTGGTTTTGGTGTCCAGAGTAGAATTAGGCTTGAAATGGCGAAATGGAGTTTTTGGTGATTTTTGGTCGGCAGTGGAAAATAGGCTATTGGGTTCGAAATGGAATTCCGGAAGCTGGAACAGTTTCGTAGTGTTATTTTGGATGCGTGTGCAAATTTTTAGGTCATTCGGACTAGGTTTGGTTAGTTTCGGCATCGTTGGTGATTTTTCGGAAGTTTGAAGATCCTTAGGCTTGAATCATAAGTTGAATTGGTGTTTCGATGTTATTTTGGGTGTTCTGGGGGTTCGACTAAGTTTGGGTGATCATTTATGACTTGTTGGTATGTTTGGTTGGGGTCCCGAGGGCCTCAGGATGGTTTTGAGTGGTCGACGGGAAGCTTGGAAATTTATTTTTGCTGCTACTGTCATTTCCGCATCTGCAAATTTTGGACCGCAAGTGCGAGACCGCATAAGAGGACGAAGGATCGCAGATGCGAAATTCGCTAGGCTAGAGAAGGTTCGCAGATGTGGACGATTGGCCGTACTTGCGAAGCCTCATGTGCGGATTTGGACCTTTAAGTGAATTTGCGCAGGTGCGCACCTGGGACCGCAGGTGCGGGTCTGCAGGTGCGATAAATTAGCCGCAGATGCGGTCATCGCTGGGCAGAACATATAAGTAGGAGCCTTAGCGAATTTTGGTCATATTTCCACTATTTGTATACGGGTTTGAAGCTTTTTGGAGAGTTTTGAAGAGGGAATTCGAGGGTTCTTCGTGGAGGTAAGTTTTTTGGACCTAAAACTCACTCATATGGTATTATTGGACTGATTAGGGGTGAAATTTTGGAAATTAGTGACTAAAATGGGGGGATTCAGGCTTGTAAATTGGAGAACTTTAATTGGGGATTTGAGGGGCCGTTTGAGGTCCGATTTTGATGTTCTTGGTATGTATAGACTCGTGGTAGGATGAGGATTCTTGTGATGTGATTTTTATCGAATTCTGAGACGTGGGTTCGGGGGTCGAGTTTGGCCAATTTCGGGAATCTTGGTTAAATTTGATAATTTTCGAGTGGGCTTCGTTCCTTAGCATATATTAATTATATAAATCTGATTTTTGGTAGATTTGGAGCAATCAGAGGCCGAGTCTAGAGGCAAAGTAATTGTGGGCTAGGATTTTAGCCGGTTTGAGGTAAGTAACGGTTCCAAACTTGGTTCTGAGGGTTCGAAACCCCGAACTATATGATATATGATTATAATTAGGTGACGCACATATCAAGTGATGGCAGTGCGGGCGTGCGCCTAGTGATTGTGGTCTGGCTCATCTCATGGAACTGTCTAGTAGCTATTACAGATTTATATATGCACTTCTATTGATGCGGTTAATGTGAACCTGTTAGAAATCATACTAAGTACAATGCTAAGGCTTCACGCCGAAAATGGTGAGACCCGAGTGGTCCTATTTTGATGTCTCCTTATGTGTTTATTTGACCTTATATACTCAGTCATGTCATAGCATATCATATCATGTCTCAGTCTCGGTAACTGTTAATCTTGTACATTATGATTGTTTCAGGCTATTTCATGCATCTGTGAGACCATGTGAGCGAGACTGGAGAGTAATGACTGAGTGAGGCCGAGAGCATGTTACTGAGAGACAGTTATGAGATCGGACTGCACACCCCAGCGATACTCTGATTATGCCTTCATTGGCTTGTTATAGCGCTTGGGCTAATAGGAGCCCCTCTAGATTCTTTACACCACCAGTGAGCGCATCGATATTTGAAGGATGGATCTTCCCAGGACATGGATCTTGTCCGAAGTTGATGATATGTAAGGGATGGATCGTCCCGGGACAAGGATCTTGTTCGAAGTTGATGATATGTGAGGGATGCATCGTCCCTGGACATGGATCTTGTCCGAGTGTCTTATTCCAGAGATGGGTCTTCTCGGTGGGGCTCGATTGGCCTTTTCCTCAGTACTGAGTGACTACGGTCACCGGTGTTTATACATATTCTGGGATGGATTTTCTCTGTGCCTGAGAGCCAGATACAGTACTGAGTGGAATTCTGTGTGAGGGCTGTGAGAACTATGTGCATTTTCCACATTGTTCATATATTGTCATGTGGAGTATACTGAGTTATACGTGGGATACTGCAAATATCTGGCATATTCTGTTTCCATTATCTGATGAATTGTGAACATGTCTAATTTCTGTACATTGTCTTATATAATTGCTGAGGTTTAGTCTGTCACTACCTCTCAGCCTATAGTTTGGGTTCGTTACTTCTGAGTTGGTGTACTCACATTACCCCTTGCACCTTGTGTGTAGATCCAGGTTCATCAGGACCAGGTAGTGGTTGCTGAGTTGCGGTTAGAGTTCCTATGGAGGCATCGAGGTAGCAGTTGGCGATCGCAGCCTCGATTATCTCCTTCTCTATCTACCTGTCCTTTTGTTTATTTCAGACAACTATATGTCAGATTCTATATTTTGATATTTTGATATAGTAGCTCATGACTCGGTGATACTAGATCTGGGATCGGGATTTCTTTTATTTATGTTATTAATGATGTTCAAATCTTAGATGCTTTATAAAGACAAGACTCTTGTTATAAATGTAGTGATTTTCCTGAAAATAACTTTTAACAAATGAAATGTGGGGCTTGCCTGATTCCACGATAGGCGCCGACACGATTGGGTATTTTGGGGTCGTGACATGGATGATAAATCTAGGCGGCACTTCTAGCTCGACCACTTCTATGTCGGGACCGAAGATGTAGTTTCCACCGCCGCAAACTTCCCTTAGGCTAGAAAACCTACTCGTGAGTTCTCGTATTATATTACATACTTCATGTTTCCACCGTTCTCTTCGTCGTCGGTTGGTTAACCGGTTTTCTCCTTTTTACAGCTACTATGTGGCCTCTTCAGATGATAACCCACCTCGTTGATTGGGTTAGACAGATCCTCCCCCATACAGCAGGAGTGCGTGATTGGTCGATCTTCTCCCTGAGATTTCAGTCGTCTCCTCCATCGACAAGTAATTTTTCTTTCTAGCATTAGCTCCTTGATTTCTTTGTTCGTTTTCCTTTGTTGATTTTCCCTTTTCCTTTTTTTTCCCTTAGCTTTGCCTTTAGTTCGAGAGTTTCCACGCCCTCGCTCCATAAGAGGAAGGCAATTCCGCCTTTAGTTTTTGACCCTATTTTGACCGCGGTTGATCCTATCTTTGTTCTAACTTACCTTGTCGTAGTGTCCGACTTTATTCCCACTTCAGCCATGGAGACTTCGGCTCCTCCTCTATACTCTCTCATCGACGAGGACGATAAGCCTTTGCCTATTGATGTAGATATCCTGCCTCAAAAGAGAAGGTCCGTGGATGTCGATGACAGAATCACCCAGGCCGTTGATGCAGTGTAAGGGGACTTTTCGCTGCTTGAGATGACGACCATTCTTGTAGGAGATGATGTCGAGCTGAGTCCCGAGGTTCTGAGGTCGGTAGAAGCCGGTGTGGATGCGCCTCTTCCTTCTGCAGTGATGGAAACTGAAAGGATGACTGCTGACTTTCCTGACACTTCACGGCGAGAGGAGGCATAAACCTCTCGAACGGTCGTAGATACCTCCTTGCCTAACAATGAGAGGGTCAAAATCATTGTTGAGGAGGGCGATGAGTCAGGTTCTGACGTCCGTGCAGACGACCTGAGGATGATGTAAGAAGGGCTTACTTAGCTTGAGGTAAGGTTGGAGGGGTTTGCAAGGACTATCGCGAACCCCATGGATCGTGACCTGTTGGTGAACACCAAGGAAGTAGCCCATGCCCTCGGCCCTCTCTGTTCTGAAATAGAGGGTAATACCCTAAAATAAATAGATGATGGTGCATTGTCGAGGAGCATCGTTGGCCTTGCTTTTAGGGTGAGTGTTTGTGTTTTGACCTCTTTCTTTTCCGTTTTTCAGGGCTTCCTTGGTTTTGACTTCTTTCTTCTCTTTCCTTTTTATGATTGTAGACGGTGATTCTGGAGTTCAATAGCGCCCGGAGGTAGAAGAGGCCGTAAATAAATCTTTATAAAATTGAAAGATAAGTACTTCGATTATCGCGGCAAGTATCGAGATCTCCGCAGGCGATTTCGCGAATGTGTCCACATGCATGCGCTTTAGGACGAGTTGAAAGAGAAGGATGATGAGCTTGTGTAGACCATCGAGAAGTGTAGCATCCTTGAGGGGGCGTTGAGGAGTACGGAAGAGAAGCTTGAGATCACTAGGGGTGTGGAGGCCCAATGTAGTGACCTTGAAGATCAAATGGTCGAGTTGCGAGGGAATAAAGAAGAGCGTCGACTTTAGCTGGAGGCCCTCAATAGTGAGATTGCCGAGAAGTAGGAGGAGTTTGATAATATAGAGTCCTCTTATTTGGATGCTCGGAGGAAGACAGATATGCTTCAGTTGGAGAATAGGACTCTCTGAGCCGAGCGGGAGAACGATCCATCAACAGCGAGAGCTAAAGAAAATCAGCTCGGGGGATCGGGGAGTTGGATAAAGATAGCTCCATTCTTCATGATCAGGTAACTGATTTTTTTATTCTCCCATTTATCTGATATTCCTAATGTACCTCAGGATTTATATGAAGAATGTATCCATGCCGAGGCCGAGTTAGATGTGTTCCGGGGTTTGCACGCGGCGAGGTTCGTTTCTGAGGCTGCCCTTGGAGATGCTCGTGTTAAGGATCGTGAAGCTCAAGTCTCTTGGGGATATGACCCCGTTATGCCTCAAGACAATGAGGAGGGTGTGGACAGGCTTGAGGAGAACACCAGGTAATATACAACTTATCCTCATTGCGAAGGTGGCGATGGCGATGGGGATCGAAATGGTGAGGTCTCTGAGGCCAGTGATGGCGAGGGCCGGTAGCCTTTTTCTTAGACTGCTTTTTGTATTTTGCTCCTCTTTAGGATCCTTTATAACGAAATTTGCAGATTTTTGTATATGGGAACTTAAGTCATTTTCGTACCTTCTTCCATACATGTTATTTGTTTTTGCATTCACGTACTTTTACTTTGTTGTTTTATTGTTTACAACTTATGATCTTTTCATTATCATTGTCGCCTAGTTGGTTGTAGCCCTGTTGGCGGTTATTCGTGGGTTGTGTCCGCCTTTTGCTTATATATAAGTCGGGTGTGCCTATTAGGCTAATACGTGTTATTTGAACTTGGTTGATTTTGGTCTTTTTCCATGTCGTGGCCGAGGGGTGTTGTTCGAGTTGGGTCAAACTTTACCCATTATAAAGTAGCGGTCGAGGGCTGACCGGTGTTGTTCGAGCGTGGTCGAACATAACTTAGTATTAAATCATGGTCGGGGGCCGATAGGTATTATTCGAGTGTGGTCGAACATAACATAGTATTAAATCGTGGCCATGGGTTGATAGTTGTTATTCGAGCGTGGTCGAACATAACCTACTATTAAATCGTGGTCGGAGGCCGATAGGTGTTACTCGAGCGTGGTCGAACATAACCTAGTATCAAATCATGGTCGAGGGCCGGTAGGTGTTATTTGAGAATGGTCGATCATAACCTAGTATTAAATCGTGGTCGGGGGCTGATAGGTGTTATTCGAGCGTGGTCGAACATAACTTAGTATTAAATCATGGACGGGGGTCAATAGGTGCTATTCGAGCGTGCTCGAATAAAACCTTAACACAAGATGGTGTTCTGATAAACATAAGTTTCTTATTACTTCTACGTTTGGTTACATACTTGGAGAGAAGTATAGATTTTGGGTGTTGGATGGCGTTCTAGTCCCAGTCCCAATCTACCTAGTACCTTCATTGTTCAACTTGGAGAGAATCAAGCTATGAAAGAGTAACAAATAGAACCTTCATCGCATACTTCGACTCGAAGTGTTCCCTTTGCGGCCTCGTTAAAACCCTCCTTGTGAAAACCCAAGTGAGACAAAACTCAAGTGAGGGAAAAAGAGTACGACTTGCGGAACACTTTTTCTCTTAGAAGTTGAAGTATTTGAGGTGGTTGATGTTCCAATTGTTTGGTATTTGATTTCCTTCCATTGTCACTAGTTGGAATGAACCCTTGTTTGCTTTGGCTGTGATTTTGTACGGACCATCCCAGTTTGTTCCCAACTTGCCTTCTCGAGGGTTTTTGCTCGCTTGAGTTTTGGCGTTCAGCACGTAATCCCCGACTTTAAGCGGATGAACCTTTGCTTTCTTGTTGTAATAGCATTCTGCTAGTTGTTTTTGGGCGACCATTCTTATGTATACCATATCTCTTCGTTCGTCAATTTCGTCGAGTTCCTGCCTTCTGCTCTCATCGTCACTCGTACCGCTTTTGTGGGAGTACCTTAGGCTGGGTACTTTGACTTCGACTGGTAGTACTGCCTCGGACCCATAGATCAAAGAGTAGGGTGTCTCTCCTATGCTCATCTTCGAAATTGTTTTGTAGGTTGATTCATAATATTTCCGGCCACAGTCTCTTGGCATCCTCGAGCTTTTTCTTCATGATATTTAGTATGGACTTGTTGGAGGATTCTGCTTGCCCATTACCCGCAGGGTGATATGAGGTTGAGAGTATCCTCTTGATATGCCATTTCTCAAAGAATTTGACGGTTTTATTTCACGTGAACTGGGGTCCATTGTTATAGTTGATCTCCTTGGGTAGGCTAAATCGGCAGATGATGTTTCTCCATATAAAAGTGATTACCTCTTGTTCCCCTATTTGGGAGAATGCTCCTACTTTCACCCATTTACAGAAATAGTTAGTTAAAACAAAAAGGAGTTGTAGATTACCTCACCTTGTTGGGAGAGGGCCCACGATGTCCATTCCCTATTTAATAAATGGTCAGGGGGAGATGACTGAGTGGAGGTGCTCGACTGCTTTGTGAATCATTTGGGAGTACTTTTGGCACTATTTGCTTTTCCTCATGTAGTCTGCGACATCTTTTTTCATGGTTTGCCATTAGTATCCCGCTCGTATGAGGCATTTGACTAGTGCACAATTTTTGGAGTGAGCACCGCAATAGCCTTCCTGGAATTCTTCGAGGATGAGATAGGTTTGGTTCAGCTCAAATATTTTGCTAGAGGGACGCCGTAAGTCCTCTTGTACAGGTCGCTATGAAAGATATTGTATCTAGCCGCTTGCGTTCTTAGTTTCTTGGATTCTTTCTTGTAGTCTGGGAGTGTGTCATCCTGTAAATAGGCGATAATAAAATTGCGCCAATCCTAAGTTAAGTTTATGGTTCTTACATCGATTTGGTCTAGTAATGAGTTGAGGATGTGGACTACGCTTTTATCCCCGGTCATTATGCTTTTGGTAGATGTGGCCAATTTGGCGAGGTCGTCCGCTTTGGCATTCTGCGCCCATGGGATCTGGTCGAGCTGGAATTCCTCAAACTCAGGTAGTAGCTTGCATATCTTTGTCATGTATTTTTTAAATCTTTGTTTATTGATTAGGAAAGTCCATGTGACTTGGTTGACTACGAGCTGGGAATCACAACGGAGTTTCAATCATTTCTCACCACATTTGAGTGCTAGCTTCAACCCTACAATTACGGCCTCATACTCGGCCTCATTGTTATTCATATCCGGTCACCTTATGGACTAGAAAATTACTTCAATTGTTGGGACCTAGAGTACGAGTCCCATTCTGGACCCTGATGCGTTGGATGTGCCATCATGCATTATTTTTGCACTGAAGTCGGCGGAAAAATCGACGAGCACCTGAAACTTTATTGTCGTCGCGATGGTATGTGATATAGTGCTCGCTTAGCTCGATGGCCCACTTGGACAACCTCCTATATAGCTCGATTTTATGCAAATGCTTCTTAGGGGAAATGTTGTGACGACCGAGATGGGGTGGCACTAGAAATAGGGTCTAAGCTTTCTTGAAACTACAACCAATGCCAAAGTTAATATTTCGAGGTGCGGGTACCTTGTCTCGACGTCGAAGAGTGTTTTGCTAATGTAATAGATGGGGATTACGTACCTTTGTTTTTGCGGATCACGACTGCACTTACCGCTACTTCGGAGACGGCTAGATAGACGAGGAGTTGTTCCCCAAGTTCGGGTTTTGAAAGCAGGGGTAGTGATGATTGGTATGCCTTCAGTTCTCGTAGAGCCTGGACGCACTCAAGAATCAATTCAAGGCGGTTTTCCTTTTCGAGTACTCCAAAAAAATTGTGACATTTATCACCGCGAGATGAATCTCGATAGGGCGGTGATTCGTCCAGTCAAACTTTGGACCTGCTTCTTGGTAGTCAAGAGCTCATATTTCCCCTCGATAGCTTTGATTTGGTTTAGTTTAACCTCGATCCCCCGCTGCAACACCAAAAAACCCAAGAACTTTCCCGAGGCTACGCCAAACGCGCATTTCTCTAGGTTTAGTTTTATTCCGTACTGCCTTAGTATGTCGAAAGCTTCCTTCAAATGATCGATGTGATCATATGCCTTTTCGGACTTGACCAACATGTCATCTATATATAATTCCATGGTCTTGCTGAGCTGGTCTTTGAACATTTTTTCACCAATGTTTGATATGTAGACCCTGCATTCTTCAGCCCAAACGGCATGACCCCATAATAATATGCTCCCTGGTGGGTGATGAACGTGGTTTTCTTCCTCCATAAGAATCTAACTATAGCCTGAGTAAGCGTCCAAGAAACTCAATAGTTCGTGCCCGGTTGTTGCGTCGTTGAGTTGGTCGATGTGGGGTAACGGGAGCGAATCATTTGGACATGTTTTGTTCAAGTCAGTGAAATCCATGCACATCCGCTATTTCCCGTTTTCTTTTTTGACCATCACTACATTGGAAATCCACTTAGGGTACTTCGACTCCCTGAAGGAGCCGTTCTCTAATAGTTTTTCCACCTCTTCACGGACTACATCGTTGATGACGGGGTTGAATTTATGCCTGACATGTCTTACTGGGGGGTGGAACGGGTCGACGTTTAATTTGTGTGTGGTTATTTCCCTCGGGATGCCTGTCATATCTGCATGGTTGTAGGCAAACAAATCTGCATTAATTATTAAAATTGACTGAATTTACCCGGTTCCCGAAGTTTGCAGACGATACATGCCTTCTTGCTACGGTCATTGAGGTCCAATTGAATGGGGTCAACGTATTCTATGGTCGAATATGCATCCTCGGCCATTTCGGAATCCATGATGACGTCCCTGGTCTCTCCTTGCATCGATCTCAGCCCTATTGATTGCTATGCCTCTCTTTCCTTATCTTTTTTTGTTGGGTTGTCGTGTTGTCTAAGGTAATGCGGTAGCATTCCCGTGACGCGTGGTGTTCTCCGCGTATGCTGAATATTCCCCATGGTGTTGGGAATTTAATTACTTGGTATACGCATGAGGGGATAGCTCTCATGGAATGTATCCATGGTCGCCCCACTATGGCGTTGTACGTGGTGGCCTGGTCCATGATGTGGAAGAGTCACGTCGCCGACCAAGTTGGGGAGTGTAATTTCCCCAGACATCTGCTCAATTGCATTATTAAAATTGGCTATCGTGGTGCAGCGCGACACTATCTTATCATCGATTCTCATTTGGGTGAGGACTCGAGGATGTATAATGCATGCTCCACTTCCATCGTCCACCATGATATGTTTGACATCGGTATCTAAAATGCGTAATGTAATAACGAGGGCATCATTATGAGGAAAATTCAAACAGTCGGCATCCGACTCATGAAAGATGATACTTTCTTCGAGTCTGTCGTACCGTTCGCAGGTGATAGATCGCTTGAGCTTCTGAGTGGTGGTGAACTACACATCATTGATAGAGGTGTCGTTTCCACCTCTGATGATCATGTTGATAGTACGGGCTGGTGATGGCGGCTTTTGCTGGCCTTGGTGTTCACGTCCTCTGGCGAAGTTGTTTCTCCCCTTATCGCTTAACAGTTCTTTGAGATGTCCCTACCACAACATGTTTACCACTTCTTGTTTGAGGGCAATGTAATATTCTGTTTTGTGCCCACGTTCCTGGTGGAACTCACAGAGGGCGTCGAATTTTCTGGTGTTCGGGTCTGATCGCATCTTCGGCAGCCACTTCACCTTTGTTCCGAGATTCTCAAGAGCATAGACTATTTCTGTAGGTGACACACAAAATTATGAGCAGATAGTAAATGTGGCATACCTATTTCTTTCTGGTGAGTCCCCGTCCTTGTCCTGGATGGTCCTTCTTCGGGGGGAAGGTGCGCCGTTCCATGTTGGGTCGTAAAACTAGGTGATCCCTCCTGATGTTGTCTCTTCGTTCTTTTCTGGATTTGGTTTGTACTGAGGTTAGCCGGTGAGTTGGTCCGTTGAGGTCACCCTCGTCTGCTCGGACCTCGGCACAATAAGCATTATGGATTTTCGTCCCAAGTGGTTGGAGGATATTACATCAATCGGCCCAACAGTTATTTTGTTGCTCTTGAACCATCTCTACTCAACCCGTTCTGGAACACTGCGACTACCATCCCTTCGGATACGTTCGGTAGATTCATCCTTACTCTATTGAATTGGGAGAGGAAGTCCCTTAGTCCCTCTCCCAAAGACTACTTGATAGTGAATATGTCGTTTACTCTTGCTTCGACCTTCTTGGCTCTGGCATGGGCAATTACAAACTTATCGACCATTTCCTCGAAAGTTTCTATGGAGCGGGATGGTAGTTATGAATACCATGTTAGTGCCCTTCCCGTAAGGGTTTCGCCAAACTTATTCAGCAAATAGAGGACACTTGTTCCTTGGCGAGGTCATGCCTTTCACGGAGTTGACGTAATGGGTCACATGAGTCGTCCCGTCGTATATCCTGAGGTAGGGCGGCATTTTGAATGTCTTTGGTATGGCATGTGGTCCTGCAGCATCGTTATAGGGTTGCTCTATGAACCTGTCGGCGTCCCTTTTTGGCAATAACTTAGGAGCGCCTGGTATCTTGTCGACTCGTTTTTGGTGTTCTTTCATCTGGTCTCGGAGTGCTTTGTTTTCATTCTCCATTTCTTCCATCCTCTTTAGAACAGCAGCGAGGGCGATGTCACCTACATTGTTAGTAATATTGTGAGTTATACCTGTCGTTGGAGGGTTCGGTCGATCGCATTGTTTGTCTGCTCATTGTATCACGCATGCCCTTGTGGTTTCCGTAGTCACGCGTGGAGTGGGCCTATTGAGTATGCTTACCAGCGTATCAGTCAGCCACGCCTCGAGGAGCTTCTTCACGGCTGGTGGTGTCCCTTCTTCTGTGAACGTGGAAGCCCTTTATCCATTGGGTTTTGTTATGCTACAATGGGGGGGGGGGGGGGAGACCTTTCGCGCCCAAGGGAAGCAGTGGGTGTCATGTCTTCACCTAGTGTTTCATAGCTCTCGATGATAGAATTCATGAGGTTGCTAGGGAGATTCCCTGTTACCTTCGCCCTCTCTCTTTGGTTACCTGCCATGTAGGTTTTTGTATGTATAAGGAAAGAAAAAGATCTTGGGGTTTGTGATGTTAGTGACTTGCATTAGTTATAGATATAAAGGAAATTAAAAAAAATTAACTAAGAAGTCTTCACAGACGGTGCCCAATTGTTTGACCAAAAATAAAGATCTTGGTTCAACTAATTAAATTTATACAAATGAGGACTAATATTAGTTAATATTAATATCCTAAAGATGAAATTCTTGGCACGGTGATAAATAGCACGTGGATTTGTCCCAAAAGCTAAGAAAGTGTACAATAGTTAATATTTAAGAACCCAAACAGAAGCAATATGGTATTAAATAGTGATGAACAACAATAAATGACATTTATGTAAATAGAACGAACGAGTCACCCGAGAAAGTGAAATCAGTAGATGTTCTTTCTGACAATGAATTATGGACAAACATATGAATATCTGAGTTATTCTCGAACCCAGTAGAAAAGTGTTGGCAAGAATTTTAGTGAAAAGGTTGCTTTTGTAAGGTTGCAATAAGATCAGATTCTCTCTTTAAACTCATAATATATTTTACAAATGAATATCCCATGTCTCTTATCATTGTGTCTCTTTTTATTTATAGGGAACATGTTCCTAGAAACTCTAATGGTACAAGTGCAGAGAATATCCACTAGAATATTCTCTTTAATGACCTATCCAGAAACTAGCCGTTATGACTCTGCCAAGAGTATTCGACCTCGGCCTTGATCCTTGACGACCCCTCGACTTTAACCCTTGCTAACTCTTCGTCCATGACCTTTACTATTCTTTAAGCCACTTCAACACGTGGTAGCCTATGAATGTTTCGCTAATGCCATCTGACTTAAGTATTCTAGAGACGTATTTTGACCCATACAAATAGGTGGTTTAAAAAATTTCTTATCACTATTTAATAATAAGTACAATAATATTTATATTACATATAAGAAGAGTAGTTTCTGGGGCCTCTAAATTTGTGAGGCCTAAAGCAGCTACTTTAATGGCCTGGGGGTTAAGCAACCTTTGTACGTATATAACATATACCATCTTACCTATCAATCTTTATAGAGATTAACCAGTAACTAATTAATTAACTTGTAAGTGACTAGATTAATGTAATACTCCACCATTTAACAAATAATATCAAATTTTAACATGTATACAATGTTTCTCCTTCTTACATCAACATATATATGTTTCTTTCTTTAACCTTTTTTTTTTCTTGAACATGGCATGAAACAGGTTAAGGCCTAGTGATCTCTAGCTAGAATAACAATGGAAAGTCAAAAAACTATGACAATGACAATGTAGAATTAAAGATCCATGATCTCATTAGACAGTAGCTTTAACTTGTACGCCATGCATTATTTGTTGATATCCATATATTTAGTCATAGTCTTTCTTATTTCGAAGTCCTGTGCATGTTGCCCCCAAGAGGAAGTTACTTTTAATATTACCATAGGGTACACGTTATTTTTTAATCTGTTATTTCAAGCCAGCAACCAGCGTGAGAGTTGGTATACAGTCAAACTTCTCTATAACAGTCTCATTTATTTTGAAATTTTTGGCTGCTATAGTGAAGTGATGTTATAGAGAACATACATTAAAACATAATATAAAATTCGATTTCGAGAAAAACTCGATTTTAGTGAATGGTTATTATATAGGAATATTGTTACGGAAATGTCTGACTATATATGAACCGTCGTCGACTCGTCGGTGCCCAAATTTAGTTTGATTCGAAGGGAAAAGACTTTTTGCTGATTTATTCCCAAGTATTATAGTCTCCCCTAAGTATGTATGTCCTTTTCAAGTGCATCACATGTGTGACGAAAATTACGGCACACAAATTGAAAAGTATTTGAATTTTCATGTTCAATCAAAATTAGGCCTCTGTCTCTCTCACAAGCGATGTTATGGGTATTTAATTCTTGATTCTCATACCCAGAGAGAGAGAGATGCTCACTTGACCATTTTCATTTCAGTTCTGAATTATTGCTCGCGGAGCACCCATTTTTTCTACTTAGACAAGAAAAGGTAAAAATCAAAGATTTGCAACTAGGGCTGTCATGTATCGGCTAAAATTGATAGTCCGAATTGAAAAGTACCATTGGTTATCGGTATCGGATAATTAGGTTAATGATTCGTTAACGATTTAGTATTATTTGACTATTATATTATCTGTTCAGATCTTGATTTGTCTAATTTTATTAATAGTTTGACCGATAATCCAATGAGCTTAATTAAAATTATAATTTTATCCTTAAGTATATAAAGTCACCTTAGAGATTCATTCTCTCATTCTCTTAATTCTCAACCTGTCACTCTTCATCTTCAGGCCTTACTTCTTAGGATAACTGTTAGACTTTTATGAAATTCTCATCTACGTTCTTCACAACTTGTTAGTTTTAAACTTTAAATCGTATCTTTTGTTACACTGATTCTTTAATATTTACAAAATTAGAGTTTACCATTTTCCTTCAAATTATGTATGTCCTATTAGTAAAATTAGATTATTGAATATCTTATTAATTACTCCTACTAACTTATTTCTTTTTATTGACTTTCATTGTCGAGATAATTAGTATGATTAGATGTGCATTTTTCACTAATTGGTAGTTGGTTAAGGATCACCAACTATTATGTTTTAAATTTTTTATCTTTATGCAACGTTATATACTACATTTTTCCTTTAGATTGAGTTACTTTATCAGGTAAACTGATAATTATATTGAAACAATAATGATCAATAACTAATTAACTTAATATCCGATATATGCCTAACCTATAATATTCACTACTGAACTAAACCGATCGATACCTACCAATGAAGGGAGATTGTAGATGTATGCATTTCAAAAATAATATTAGGAAGATACACGTCAGGACTTCATGAGACCAAGAGATTCTAAGTGCAAGTTGTATTTAATGGTGCTTCTATTCATGGGAAACTACCAGCTATGTTCATTTATAAGTAGTTCATTATAAAAATTGATCAATTCATAAAATATTATTAATATGAGCCAATTAGCTATTTGTAGCAAAAAAAGATCAATTTTTTGTTTTCTTTTGACTATGTGTCATTAGAATATATTGGGTACATCTTATGGAGCTTGAATATCAGTTTTGGGATGATTTAGTAAAGTTTTGAGGTGGTTTGAATTGAAAATTCGAAATAAAAACTGGACACGAGAAAAATGATTTGTGTATCATTTGTATATATTACATATGTATCATATTTGTATCAATTATGTATCACATGTATATCCATGTATATCTGTGTGTGAGATACATGTTTGATACATGTGTCGCGGAAGAATTTTTACTTGATTTAATTACTATTTTTGATACCAAACCAATCCAAATCACCTCCAATCTTCCTCAAATTTTGTATATTGACTTATCTGTATGTTTTCAATGAATTTCAACTATACTCATTGAAAAAGTTTCTTTTTTTCCTTAGATTTTTGGAATATTGTATATTTTTTTATATTTCATCACCTTATTTGCTACATCATCCATGAAATTTCCTTTCCATCTTGCATCTAATGTTGCTAATCACATTTAAAAATATGGAAGGAGATTTTTATATGTGATTCTTTGAGAAAAAGAATCTTATTTATTTAATTTTTATATATACTTGATTAGTTTTGATAAGTTTTGATAAGTTTATAACTAATGACTAGAAATTGATAAGTTGAACGTTATTTGGGACATTTGCGTAAGTTTTCTTCTATTCATCTATTAAGAGCAAAAAAGAGTCACGGATTTTTCTGCTATTTATTGCTACTATCCGTACATTGTCCGCAGATTTATTTAGTATTTACCTGAGTGCACGGATTTACATTCCTTAGAATTTTCTTGGTAAAACTTTTTTAGCTTTTAGCCAATTTATCTTTTGGTGTAAATTAGGGGAGTATTTGTATCTATACCTATTTTTTGGATCACATTTTAACTTATATCCGCTTTATAAAAGAATTATAAGCGTACTCACTTTTCGCATAAACTTCAGGCATACGGGCCTGAAGTAGCAAAGGTAATCACACAAACTTTAGCATTCTAGGAGACGGGCCTGAAGTTGTTTGTAATTACTGAACTTAAGCATTCTACTAGCTAAAGTTTTGTTCTCTATTTGTTGTACTTAAGCATGTTTTAGCTGAAATTTTGTACTGGATTCAATAGTTTTGTCGTAAAGCTTTTTCAAAAACTTCAGCAGAAGATGTTGAAATTATTTAGTTCATTTGTAAAAACTTCAACACTAAATAAGCTGAAGTTTTGTTCTGGATTCATTAGTTTTGTCATAAAGCTTTTCAAAAACTTTAGCACAAGCTGCTGAAGTTATTTAGTTCATTTGTAAACTTCAGCACTAAATAAGCTAAAGTTTTGTCCTGGATTCATTAATTTTGTCATAAAGCTTTTTCAAAAATTTCAGCAGAAGATGCTGAAGTTATTTAGTTCTTTTGTAAAACTTCAACACTAAATAAGCTGAAGGTTAGTTTTGTCATAAAGCTTTTTCAAAAACTTTAGCAAAAGATGCTGAAATTATTTAGTTCATTTGTAAAAATTTCAGCACTAAATAAGATGAAGTTTTGCACAGGTAGCAGGAAGAAGGAGGCGCCTGAAGTTGTAAAAATTAGGGTATATATTAAATAATTTTAAGAATATGGGTGTAGGTTAAATGAGGGCGACCAAATGGGGCGCCCCGTGCAATTTTTACTAAATTAGGGGTGTACATAGGTCGGGTTGGTTCGGATTTTCCAATTAATAAATCAAATCAATTGTGTCGGATTATTAGATTTAACCAAACCAAACTAATAAAAGTCGAATTTTTTAATCTCCATTTTTCTTGGATTTTTCGGGTTATTTCGGGTTTTTTTCTTCATAAAGTCTTCATAGCACAAAACATTAAACTTGTGTTCCAAATACTTCTTTAATCCTAGTAACACATAACTACATAAGGTGTTTTTCAAGAAAATAATATAAAATATGAAATGAGTTATGACATTGTATTAAAATATTCAATAATAAAGATAATAAAATCGTATAAAACAACTATAATTAATAAGCCATAACGAAAATAAACATAATCTAAATTTATTAAGTTGCTAAAATAAGTATGATTAACAAGTACTATTTTTACGTGACTAACCACTATAAAAAATGTGCATTTTATCTAAATCATGAAAAAGCTAAAAAAAAAAAAAAGAACAGTTATCCAACACTATTGTCATTCCTACAACAATTTAATTGAATGTCTTTTGTTAGCATTAATATTGATTTGATTTTAGTTTTGGATTTATGAGTTACTAATATTTATGGACTATAAAATCTATAGTAGCATTCATAAATTATAAGTTTATACATGTAATGTCAGGTTGGTTTGGTTTCGGTTTGACTTTTTTTAGTTAAAATCAAACTAAACCAAATCAATTATGGTCAAAGTTTTTTCCCAACGCCAAATCAAATCATAATTAGATTTTTTTGATTTGGTTCGAATTATCGATTTGATGCGGTTCGGTTTAGTTCGTACATCGCTACATCAGGTGTTAGACAAGTATTTAACTATTTTGTGCCTGCTTTGTTTGGCCTAACATGGTTTGCCGTCTTTCCGACATATTAGGAGTACTCACTTTCTTTTTAGGTATCTATCAACTTTTGCACTAAACTTCCTAGTATCTTTTTTGCTTATTAGTTACCTCTATGAATGCATACAAGTAGCTCCACACAAAATGAAAAATTAACTTGAAATCATAGGTGAAAGCAACTGTACAAATGTATACAAATTTAGGTTTGAAGCATTTTAAATATCAACCCAAAACAATTTTGAAACAGTAAACCATGTTATATATTCCTCTCTTCCTTTTTGAGTGTACAATTCAAAATGTGTAAGAACTAGAAAAAATATAAATAAAAGCGTATACACGAGAGGTGCACCTAACCCACCTAGATGTCTGAACCAACTTACGCGCACCTCAACTATTTTTACGGAATACCTACTACTCCATGCGTTATTTAATTGAGATTATTTATCCTTTAATTAAACCAAATATGTACCTTAAGCTACTTCTACTAGTCATTAATTCCTTTTTTCCCACTTATCTTTTATTTCGTGTGTTAAGCAGTAGTTAATTTTTTCTAAATCAAACAGGCCTGAATGGAGTCAAGAGTAAATGTGACCATTCAGCGTGAAAATGAAATTCTGAGAATGGTTGAGATATTTTCATCACTTGTTTTTCATACCACACACACCCTTAATCCACCTTAGTTTTGTTTTTCATATCCTGATACATTATATTGAGTTATCTGTGCTTGCTGCAGAGAAACTGAGAAGGAATTGGAATTCACCAGAATCTTATTGAATAAATGTACAAGCATAAATAGCCTGTATATGTTTATAAGCTGGGATGACTTACATTATTTTCGATGGCAGAGTTACAATTGAAACAAATAGAGGAATTTCCAATTGTGTCTATACTTTTCAATTTATTCAGCTACATTTTCCTGTAAGCATGTAACAACAAAAATAACCAATTTCAGGCATATTACATGCCAGTTCTCCCAAAAAATCATTTGTAGAGCTTCTGTGCTTGAGCTAGTTCAGGAATATATTTTACAAAGTCTTCCTGAGCTTGAATGATCAAGTCATCATCGTCCCACTGATCACGATATGTCTCGGGCTGAGTCTTTTTATTCTTTCTTGAGATAAAATACATTTGCTTTCTCCATTCTTCAGAGGGTGGAGATCCACACTCAGCAGCCAACCAATCATCATAGTCAAACTGTAAAGATGGAGATTGTCAGCGAGGCAAGACATACATGTCACTCTTTTGGTTAATCTATAAGATATGAATAATGAGCACTAGAGCTACTTTCTTATATAGAACGGCCGTAGCCATTTGGTGTTCCTATGCCAAAACTAGTTTAGCCGCATATACAGATGTACATATGCCAACCACGCACAGAGATTCATATCCGATAAAAAGATAACTTGGATGTAAATGTGCTAAAGAGCCAACTTGAGTGCATTCACATGAGAAGTCTGCATGGATTTTCGTACGACCAACCACTTGCATTTGCTCATTATCACAGGAGCTTACTACTCTCTAGTTCTTCAGTTTCATTTCCCTCCTCTTTTTCCTATTCCATATTAACTAAGGTGGTGTAGCCTAGAACTTCTGTATGTTAAGAATAGGCATGAAGTAAAAAAAGAAAGGAAAAGGAGACGACCCATAGAACAGAAATAGAAACCTTCAAACTATTCGACAAGTTTTGGCAGATGTTATACCTGACAATCATCCATGTTGTGAGTGTACCGTTTTGGAATGCAAGAGGCTTCCATGGATGAGTACAAAGCTTCAATATCAGCATTCATATCTTCCTTTGATGGGAGAGAAACGCGACCAGATAAAACCCCAGCGATCCACTTGCTTTGCAATTCACACAAGGGGAATGGTATAACCTGGTGTCAACACACAGACAGATACTTTGTTCATGTCCGCCATTTAAAATGTAAATTGACAAAACCCAAGAATAGAATCTCTTAATTTTACCTTCCAAGGCAAGCCAACAAATGAAAGACTTGGAGCAAAGGCTGGTGGAAAAATGTGTTTGTAAAGTGGCCCAACCCGGTTGTCGTCCACAGTTACTAGCCCATTAGTTTCAAGGAAAGGAAAATGATACTTGTACCTAGGAAACATAGATAAGCAACATTCTTGAATACTTCATCCTCCCATCAATTTATCTTGTAAGATTAATAGCAATTATTTTCGATTATAAAAGCAAAGTTAGAGATCTCTCATGGTGAATTAGGAGGTCTGCACTACCAAACTCACATAAATAATATTCATTTAGTTGAAAAATAACTTTTCTTTACAAAAACAGAGAAGTTTTCTGTCCTTTCGCCAAACTCACAATATCTCACCAAATCTGGGCTTTTACCTCTCTATAGACTATATTTTCAATAATATATGGTGTCCCATAATAAGAAAAAAGGGGAACACCCTCCCCCCTCCCCCCC
>ML265210.1:4494-40207 GCA_005239495.1 Nicotiana undulata | reverse complement strand
TGTAATTGTTTTATTCCACTTGTTCCCCTTTTACTGCTCCCGTATCCCTTACTTGCCGATTTACCACCTGCCTTGTGTTATTTCCTGTTACCTGCTGTAGAATAGGACATGTTATCGTTAAATGTCAAGTCTAGCTTCGTCACTACCTCGACCGAGGTTAGGCTTGGCACTTACTCAGTACATGGGGTCGGTTGTACTGATACTACACTGCACTTCCTTGTGTTGTGCAGACCCTGCTACCGGACCCCCTGGAGCGTTCTGAGGGAGTTACCTTCAGTCCACGTCAGAGCTTCGAGGTATACACTGGCGTTCGTGGATCCCGAGGCTTCTCTCCTTTACCGTTTCATTGTCTTTCTTCTTATTTCCAAGACAGTGTTGTATTTCCATTTCCAGACTTGTATTTAGTATTCCAGTAGTTAGTCCGTGGGATTGTGACACCCCAGTTTGGGATTGTTCGTTGTAGATGTCTTATTATTTTNAGTATTAAATGATTTTAAATTGCTATTGCAAGTTATACGTTGGCTGGCCTAGCGGGTTCAACGTTAGGCGCAGTCACGGCCCAAAGGGTGGGAATTTGGGCCGTGACAAGAAATGTTCCCACAAAAACTACTATAGGTAGGACATATAATTAGTTTGATGGGTAGGAAAACAAATGGGTAGACAAGGGTAAATAATTTTATTTTTTTGGGTAACTGTGTCATCCTCCCAAAACAAAAGGTGGGGTTGGGGGCCGGGGGGCAGGGGGAAGGGAATAATATCTATATCTATATATCTATATCTATATCTATATTAAAGCTATATAGTTACCATATATAATTGACATTGTGATTAAGCCAAGCGACAAGATAATAAATGTCAATAGCATATGGTAACTATATTCTATTTTTGACTATGTTAGTCAAATACAAATATATATATTAAAAGATAATTTTAAATTTATAGATAAAAATTTTAAATTTGAACTAAAATAAAAAGAAATTTATCTTTTGTTACCATGGTCATACTTAATTCGGTTAATAAATGCAATCATATCAGGAACTTTTGTTATCTTAATTCAAATTATTTAAATATTACTTCGCCTCTGGCAAAAAAATACTCCATATAACTATAAACTCTTTTACATTTAAAATTCTATAATTATAGTTCTTTAAAACACTATAGCTAGATTTGAATAAAGCGAATTTCTTTTAAAATAAATGTAATCTATAGGGTACACGTCTATGTTTATCAAGATAACGAAAAAAAGTTAAAAGTTGATAAAAATTTACTTACATATATAATGAAGTAAACTTATGAGAAAGAAACATTATAAAACTCAGTCAATATTCACCATAAGCTTTTTTATTTTATTTTGAAAAATGTTTGTTTGAAGAGTCAATTTATATAAAATGGACATCAAACAAATAACAAAACTTTGGCTATATAACTACTATCATTAATTTATATTTAACATCTTCTAGGAATTGAAGGCTATAAGCCGCAACCTCTTCATTTAGCTACAGTCAAACCAACATTGCAAGGGTATACTATTTTTTTCATGAAGAATATTGGTTTTGAATCATTAGATTATGTGAAAGATTTTTTTTTCTCGAATTCAAAAAGAGGGATATTGGTTTCTAGTTAATAGTTTCTATAGCGATTTTCAAGTGTAACCGAAAGTATATTTTAAAAATTGGTATGACATGAAATAGTTACTTTTAAAATGTAAACAAATTATTTTGAAATGGGATTATTTTTTAAATTATAATGTAATTTTTAAATTAAAAGATAAGATATTTTTAAATTTTAGTAGAGAGTTTTAAAATAATTATAATATAAGTCATATCATGGATAAAATTAAGAAATCGAAATCTTATGGATTGTTACATAAATATCCAGTCATATTTATTGTCTACTTTTTATAGCTAATATACATAGATGATATACCGATTACACACGATTATACACATGCTATATATGAATTACATATAAATTACACATCCTCAATTTTTTAATTGAAGTGGTTGGGTGAGCACCTGTTTAGGTTGATAATATAAAGCCAAAAGAAAACTATGACATAATTTCAACCAAAGACTTAAAAATATAAATAAAGTTATTATGTAAACAATTTCTATTAAAATGCATCCTTTTATTACGAAATAAATTAATTTTTTGTAACAATAGAAAGAAAGAATTTTTTCTTCTGTTTCATCTTAGTTGAGTGTAAAAAATTTGGAAGTCGATCTCATCGATTTCAAATATATTTTTCAACTCAAATACATAGATTATAAGATAAGAATATCTTATAATATTTTTTTTTATTTACATTGTGTGTCGTTTTAAAAAAAAAATCACTATTACTTACAAACTCATGTGATATTCGAATTTGAATTTAATTGTAATTTAAGTAGTTTGCATTGTGGTTAAGCCAAGTATGGTATCGAAAAAAAACCTGCTTGGCAATTCTAAGACAATATATGTAATGCTATATAATAACAATCAATTAATCCATTTAATAGTTCAAAGAACAAAAATATGTATATGTACACTACTAAAAAACCAGGTTTTAGCGACGGACAAATACTATAGCTAAATAGAAAAATCCGCCGCGACGACGTTCGTAGCTAATTCCAATTTTTTTTAGTGGTAGGGTATTTAAAATTTAAAATCTGTGGCTAGAGATATCGATAAACTCAAAATGAAGTTACACTAAAATAAAATTTCACCGGCCAAAGAATCATTTAAATTTTTAGATGGACGATTAAAGTGGATAGAAATTAAAGATGATATCTTCACTTGCATCATTATTAAAATAATTATTATTGAAATATATATATAATGTTGTAGAAATTGAAATTTCAAAATACATATATTTTTTAAAACATAATAGCATGCCAAATAAGAATTCAAGTCGTAGTAAAAGAGTCACATCGTAACCAAAGAATCATTCCTATTGTGCCAACCTTTGTGCTTTGTGTCACGACCCGAAATTTCCACCGTCGGAACCGTGATGACGTCTAACGTTGAACCCCCTAGACAAGCCAACGTATTTAATCATATTCATTAAACCATTATCAAGTAAGAACAAGTAAATTTCAACTTTTCCATGAACAAAAACTTAAAATTAAGAACATGAGTTACATAGTTGAATCCACAAACTTAACAAAATACTCAAATTAGCCAACACGGATCTTTCGAGTCACAACTCACGGACGGTCTAAGAGTAGAACACAAAATAGTATGAAAGAAATAATACATGTGTTTCTGAAGTACTAAAATCAGAAATAAAAATGGAGTAGAGAAGGGGACGCCAAGGCCTGCGGACGCCTGCAGGTCTACCTCAGTGTCTCCGGTGGACTGAAGGAAGCCTCCTCGATCAGTGTCCACAAGGCCCTGTACCGAAATCTGCACCACATAAAGATGTGCAGGTGTAGTATCAGTACAACCGACCCCATGTACTGAGTAAGTGCCGAGCCTAACCTCGGCGAAGTAGTGATGAGGCTAGGACACGACAAATAATATCACATGTGCAGCTTAATAATATATAAAGAAAATAACGGCAGGAAATAAACAGTTAAGTACAAGAACAGGGGAAAAACATGCTGGGGAAAATGGATGGCAATTACTGAAATAATAGAACAATGCAAGAATTTGAATATCGAAGAAACAACAGGAATTAACAGCACAGAACAACAAGTAAATAGAAACGGCACGACATGTCCCCTTGTGCTAAAATATCACAAATACGGCACGGAATGTCCACTCGTGCTAAAACATCATAAAGATGACACAAAATGTCCCCTCGTGCTAAATAACATAAACATGGCACAGAATGTCCCCTCGTGCTAAATAACATAAACATGGTACGGAATGTCCCCTCGTGCTAAATAACATAAACACGGCATGAAATGTCTCCTCGTGCTAAATAACATAAACGTGGCACGGAATGTCCTCTCGTACTAAATAACATAAGGAAAATCAGTTTGGCAAGGAAAATTAGCAATAAGAAACCATAAACGCAAAAGAACAATCAACAGGAATAATACCGTCCCGGCAAGGGACACAGCTGTAACCAATCCTATACAAGTGTATAATTTAACAAAATATTTCTCAACCGATCAAGTACTCAACAGTGTTCACAACCAAGAATTTCCCTCAAATGAATAACTGCCAAATTGATATTAAATCCATAACACAATAAACCTCAATGAAAATCACATAATTACTCATATTCGACTCACGGGCATGCTTGACCAACACATATAGGTACTCGTCACCTCATCTATACATTGGACATAGAATATACACGTAGCAAATAAGACTCAACACCTATTCCCTCAAGCTAAGGTTAGGCCAAACACTTACCTCGACTTCCACGATCAAATCAAGCCTCAAGTACCGTTTTTTCTTTTGAACCCGACTCCGAATCAATCGTACCTAGACATAATCGACTCAACAACATCAATATATGCTAAACAATTCACTTCCAACGCTTAATTATAGGTTTTCTAGAATTCTTCCAAAAGATCCAAAAATCGACCCCTGGCCCGCTTGGTCGAAACACGAGGTTCAGACCAAAACCCGATCACCCACGAGCCCAAATATATAATTTGTTTTGAAATCCGATCCCAAAACGAGGTCTAATTCTCAATTAATCAAAAAAATCCTAACTCTACCAAAATCCCTAATTTTCTATCTTTAATCTCATGTTTTAGGCCTAGAAATCTAATGGGTGTTGATAAAAATGGAAGATAATGAGTCAAAGATTACTTACCTAAGAGGTTATGGTGAAGAATTTCTTCCAAAATTGCCCAAGGAGGTGTGGAGAAGAAGAAGTTCTGAAAATGGTGTTTAGTCCCGTAATGAGTATTTTGTTTTGACTATAAAAAATAACTGGGCGAATTTGACCTATGCGATCGCGGGGAGGGAATGTGATCGCATAGTTGACTAGGTTCCACGCTCCGTGATCGCGAATGAACGAATGCGATCGCATAGAACTACACCTATCCAGCCCCCAACCTTCCTACTACACTATGTGGTCACAGCTCCTGCTATGCGATCGCATAGCGTTACAGACTCCCCTCTCAACACTGTGCTATGCGATCGCGAGAATACTTATGCGATCGCATAGCACTCAACACCAGAAAATGATTTTAACACCAGATTTTTCCTAAGTTTAACACCCCGACACCTATTCGAAACACACCCGAGCCCTCGGGGCTCCAACCCATTTATGCACACAACCTCAAAAATATCCTACGGACTTATTCGTGTAATCAAATCACCAAAATAACATCATAAAAATCGAATTAAACCCCAAAATCAATAAAATTTTCCAAAAACTTCTAAAACATCAAAATTTGCATTTAAGGTCAGAATCACGTCAAATTAATTCCGTTTCTTACCAAACTTTACAGACATAACATATATATAATATCGAACATGTACGGAGCTCCGGAACCATAATACGGTCCCGATACCACAGGTTTTACATATAATTTCACTTTCAAAAATCTTTGATATTTTCAGAAAATAATTTCATTTAAAAATTCATTTCTCGGACTTGGGACCTCGGAATTCGATCCGGGCATACACCCAAGTCCCATATTTTCCTACGGATCCTCCGGGAATATCAAATCACGGGTCCGGGTCCGTTTACCAAAAATATTGACCAAAGTTATCTTTATTCAAATTTCAAATACAAATTATCATTTTTATCAGATTATCACATAACGGCTTCCCGTCTGCACGCTCGGGCTGTGCATGCAAATAGAGGTGATATAGAAGGAGGTTCTCACGACCTTGGAACACATATGCAACTAATAATACACAGAATGACCGTTTGGGTCAACACACTTTGCCATAACTCATAAAAACGAGTTATCATTTCGCATTGTGACTATTGTTTGGTTCCAATGACACCAATAAGAGTGGTCCAAAAATAAAATTATCACTACGAGATTTGAGAAAATGTTAGCATTTTTCATGTAGTATTAATGATTATTGTTGTTATTGGGGAAATTCCGGGGTATAATCACATGAAGAGATTCATAAGTCAAAATTGGGCTCAAACCACATGCTCTAAATTGTTCTGACATGGTAGGGGCTATAACATTGCTAAATTCAAAGAGGAAGTTGATTTGGAGGAAATTCTATATGGAGGACCTTATAATATTAATAACAGGCCCATAATCCTGAAGAGATGGTCTTCTGATGCAGAATTTGATGCAACTTTCCTCAAAGAGATACCTCTATGGGTATCTTTCCCTAATTCTCCTATGACATACTGGAGTAAAGACTCTTTAAGTAGACTGGGAAGTGCAGTAGGAATACCATTATTTGTTGATGAATGTACAACAAAACAATCGAGAATTTCATTTGCTAGGATGTTGATTGAAGTAAATATAACTAAGCCATTGCCAAAAGAAGTTACAATAAAGGATCCAACAGGGAAAATTCATCATCAAATAGTGAGATTTGAGTGGCAACCTGATTTCTGTACAGATTGCCAAAAGATGGGGCATATATGTAAAATAAATGAGGAGATTCAAAGGAAACAACAAAAAATACAGAAAACAAATGGTAGAGTTCAGCAGCCAGTCAAAGAGTGGAGAAGTAAGGGGCCAATAACACATAATGCAAAAGAAGCACATGAAAGTACAGACAATACGACAAAAAGTATGGACATAGTTTAGGGTGTGGAACAAAGTAAAAATCCTAGTAGCAAGGGGAAAGCAGTGATGGAAGCACAAGAACCTACTCAGATGAAGGAGAACAACCTGAAGGGTAGAAAAGCTAGTGCAATAAACTCTAGGAATGCAGTGATTGGTGTGGATTTTTCAATAGCCACACAAAATACATTTGGAATTCTAGCAGGAGGTCAATAGGATAAGCAACCACCGGATAGAGGTGGTACAAATGATCAATCCAAATGACAATGCTTATGTGGAATGTAAGGGGGGCAAACCAAAGATATAAACAGAAGGAATTAGCTAAGTACCTCAAAGATAAACATATTTCTCTAGCTGGATTAGTAGAGACCAGAATTAAACATCAAAAAGCTTCTGTGATTGCCCCTAAGATTGCAAAACATTGGGAATTGATACATAACTATGATCATGCAGCTAATGGTAGAATATGGATAATGTTTGACAAAGCATTTGGCACGTGGATGTAATCAAAACTGATGCTCAATTTATTCATTGTACTATCACAAGCACAAATGTCTGTTGTGCTATGACTGCGGTTTATGGATTCAACAGTGTAGAAATGAGAAAGGGAATGTAGCAAAAACTAAGGGTGGTGGCTCAATATGTAAATCAACCTTGACTCATATGGGAAGATTTTAATGCAATCATGTCAATTCAAGATAGAGTTTCAAGGCATGAGGTAACAATGACTGATATCCAAGACTTTGCAGATTTCTGTTCAGATACTATGACATCAGAAATTCCTTGGAGGGGAGACTACTTCACATGGACAAATGGACAAATGAGAGGTGATAGAGTAATCAGTAGAATTGATAGAGCATTGGGAAATGGTGAATGGATGATAAAGTTTGGGCATCTAACAATGGAAGTAGGAGAACCATTTATATCAGATAATTCTCCATTGTCACTGAAATTTCAAAGAAAGAACAACAATATCAAAAAACCTTTCAGGTTTTTGAATGTATGGGCTAAACATGAAGTATTTCAGAGTATTTTTACTAAGGGATGGCAAGGGAAGCAACACCATTGCAAGCTAGTAACTGTCTGGAATAGATTGAAAGATATGAAAGCAGACTTTAAAGATCTGAATAAAAAGAATTTTAGAGATGCAGCAGTGAAAATGGATTAAGCAAGAAGAAACATAATTGAATGCCAACAGGAAATGCAAAAAGGCTACACAGATCAATTAAGGATGATGGAAAAGGAAGCTAGAGAGCAACTTGAAAAATGGTCACTCATTGAAGAAAAGATAGCCCATCATAAATCAATAGCTCAATGGATCAATATAGGGAATGGAAATAACAAGTACTTCTTTGCAATAATGAAAGAGAGAGCATGCAGACAAAACATCACAACACTAACAACATTAGATGGTACAATACTGACAGAGCCTAAGAGTATCAAGAGAGAGATTGTGGAGTTTTATAAATCCCTTATGGGTACTGCTGCAACTCAATTACCATCTGTTAACATGCAAACAATGAAGAAGGGACTTGTTCTAAATCATCAGCAGATTATGGACTTAATCAAAGACATAACTAGACAGGAAGTTTATGAATGTCTACATGATATAGGGAATGATAAAGCACCGGGTATTGATGGATATAATGCAGTGTTTTTCAAAAATGCATAGGGGATTATGAAAGTTGATATATATGATGCAGTACTAGAATTCTTTGAAACAGGTCAAATGCCTAGGATCATCAACTGCACCACTGTTACTCTATTGCCCAAGGTTCCTAATCCTTCTACTGTCAAAGATTATAGGCTCATATCCTGTTGTTCAATCTTATATAAGATCATTGCAAAAATCTTAGCTTCAAGGCTGCAAAAAGTAATGAGTTTCCTAATTAATGGGGCACATGCATGTTTTATACCTGGAAGGAAAGGAGAAGATAACACTATTCTAGCTCATGAACTGATTAGAGCTTACTCAAGGAAGCATATCTCTCCCAGATGTATGATTAAAATAGATCTACATAAAGCATATGATAGTGTTGAATGGATCTATGTAATTCAGATCATGGAAGGTTTAGGATTCCCTCACAGATTCACACAATGGGTAACAACTTGTATCCAAAGTGTGAGTTATTCTTTTTTTATCAATAGTGAACTGACTGATCCTTTTCCAGCTGCAAAAGGACTTAGACAAGGTGACCCAATGTCACCTTTTCTCTTTGCAATAGCTATGGAGTACCTAAGTAGGATGCTGATTCAGTTGAAGGATAAAAAACAATTTCATTTCCATCCAAAATGCAGGAAGTTAGGCATCACTCATTTGAGCTTTGCAGATGACCTACTTCTATTTACTAGGGGAGATAAGCAATATGTGGAAATGATGAAGCAATGTTTTGATAAATTCTCTGCAGCTTCTGGTCTTAAAGCTAATCTAAGCAAGAGTTCAGTATATTTTAGAGGTATGAATGAATCTAAGCAGGAAGTTATTCTTCAACAACTGGGCTATATTAAAGGTGAGTTACCATTCAAATACCTGGGAGTCCCTTTAACTACCAGGAAGATGAAGGTAACTCAATGGAAACCTTTGATTGATAAAATAGTAGCAAGAATATCCTCTTGGACTGCAAGGAAATTGTCATATGCTGGAAGAATACAACTCATAAAAGTTGTGCTGTTTGGAATTCAATCATATTGGTCACAAATGGTCTTGATACCAGCCAAGGTGATCAAAACTATTGAAGCTTACTGCAGGAGTTTTATGTGGTCAGGGACAAATGTGATAACCAAACGAGCCTTTATATCGTGGGAGAAGGTATGCAAGCCCAAGAGTGCTGGGGGTCTCAATATTCTAGATCTTAAGCAATGGAACAGAGCAGCCATTCTCAAGTTGCAATGGGATCTAACAACAAAAGCTGACAGATTATGGGTTAAATTGGTACACATGTATCACATAAAAGGGGCAGCCTATTTCAAACATAAAAGGTGTTAATCAAGCAAGCTGAATGGTATAGAAGATTCTGACTATTAAAGGTCCAAGTCCACAGATACAAAGGCATGAAGGCAAAAACAATGTAATCAAACAGATATATATGCAGCAGCTGAGCACACTAGAGAAGGTGGAATGGAAAGAAATCATGTTCAGGAACCTAGCTAGACCCAAAGCAGTGTTCTCTATGTGGTTAATCATTCAGGAGAGGATGCTGAATGCAAACAGATTGAGTAAGTGGTGCATAAATGTGGATACTAGCTGTGTATTCTGTGGTTGTCAACCAGAGAGTCATCAACATCTATTTTATGAGTGTTCAGTCACCATGGAAATATGGCAGGATATATCCAAATGGATACACGCTCAAGTGCAAGCAACAACATGGAATCAATTAGTGTGTTGGTTTGTATAGAAAGCTAAGAAGAAATCAACTGAAGGGCAGCTAATGAGACTGATATTAGCAGAAACGTTATATAGCATATGGGTGGAGAAATCATAGAATCTTTGAAAAGAGTTATAGAGATAGGCAAAGCATTGTTAGAGACATTGTCTATGTTTGTAATATTAGAGATGTGGGTAAACTCAAAGAAATATTACAATACAAACTTGTATAGGGGGAGGAAAGTAGTAGTATTGTCAAGCAAGATAGGACATAAAGGTGAGGAGTTGATATGTGATACATATAGTAATACTCATACACTATAATTTGTTGTTGTGAATAATAATATTTGACTTACCAAAAAAACAAACTCACATATTTAACATGGTTAATGTAAAATATCAAAATGGAGTCATACTAGAAAGATGTCACGACCCAAACACGTAGTCGTGATGACGCCTGTCGTGAAATCAGGAAAGCCACCCGTTCCGTTGAAACAAAGTTTGATTCCAGAAAATTTATAATTTCAGAAACAAAAGTATTGATAATAATCCATCTTTAAGGTCTAACAACATAAAAACACAATTGAAAATCCAACCTCGGATCTAGTGTCACCAAGTCACGAGCTACTACAACATAAAAATGTCGAAATAGAAAATAGACAACATAGTCTGAATTAGTGAAAATGCAACACGGAAATAGAGGAGGAGAAGTCGAGGCTGTGATCGCCAGCTGCTACCTCGAAGACTCCTGGAAACTCTTCAATCAATTAACCACTGCTACCGGACCTCGATGAACCTGGATCTGCACACAAGGTGTAGAGGGTAACGTGAGTACACCAACTCAGAAGTAACGAACCCAAACTATGGGCTGAGAGGTAGTGACAGACTAAACCTCAGAATTTACAATAACCATCGTACATAAATTAGACATGCTAGTAGTTTATCAGAGAATGAACAAAATATGTCAAGTATGCCCAATATACTCTACATGCCAATGTATATAAATCTATGAAACCAGGGTGGAAATGCACATAGTGCTCACAACCCTCACACAGAAGTCCACTCAGTACTGTATATGGCTCTCAGGCCCAGGGAAGGTCCATCCTGGAATGTACGTAATATCGGTGACCGTAGTCACTCAGTACTGAGGAAAAGTCCAATCCATCCCCACGGAGAATATCCATCTCTAGAATACAACATTCGGACAAGATCCATGTCCAGGGACGATCCATCCCTCACATAACATCAACTTCGAACAAGGTCCATGTCCAGGGAAAAGCCATCCCTCCATATCAATGCGCTCACTGGGGGTGTAAAGACTCCGGAGGGGCTCTTATGAGACCAAGCACTATATCAAGCCAACGAAGACATGATCCGAGTATCGCTGCGGTGTGTAGTCCGATCTCATAACTGTCTCAATAATAGGCTCTCGTCCTCACTCAGTCATTACTCTCCAGCCTCGCTCACTTGGATCACAAATGCATGAATTAGCCCGAAACAATGATAAATATGCATATAATTAACAATTATCAAGACTAAGGCATGAAATGATATGCTATGATAGGACTGAGTATATGAAATCAAATAATCACAAAATGAGACAGTAATATACTACCACTCGGGTCTCAGCATTTTCCGTGTGAAGCCTTAGCATTTATACTTAACATGATTTCTAACATGTTCACATTTACCACATTAATAGAAGTGCGGATATCAATCCGTAATAGCTACGAGACGGTTCCATGGGATGAGCCAGGCCACAAATTACTCGGTGCATGCCCGCACGCACGCCCGTCACTTGGCATGTGCGTTGCCTCAATTATAGTAATATATTATATAGTCCGGAGTTTCGAACCCTCAGAACCAAGTTTGGAAATGTTACTTACCTCAAAACCAACTAAAATCCTAGCCCTCAATGCCTTTGCCTCTAGACTCGGACTCCGAGTGCTCCAAATCTACCAAAAATCATATTCATATCATTATTATATGCCAAGGAACGAAGCCCATTTCAGTTTGCAGCCGAGATGCTTCAGTTTTATTTGATCTGGGGTCTACATTCTCCTATGTGTCTTCATATTTTGCCCCTTATCTGAGTATTCCCCGTGATCCCCTGAGTACTTCTGTATATGTGTCTACCCCGGTGGGTGATTCTATTGTGGTAGATCGAGTCTACCGTTCATGCTTAGTGGCTATTGGTGGTCTGGAGACTCAGGTAGATCTTTTGCTTCTTGATATGGTTGACTTCGATGTTATATTGGGGATCGATTGGCTATCTCCCTACCATGCTATTATGGACTGTCACGGCAAGACGGTGCCCTTGGCCTTGTCAGGAGTACCTCGCTTGGAGTGGAGAGGGACTCCTAGTCATTCTTCCGGTAGGGTTATTTCATATATGAAGGCTCGTCGCATGGTCGAGAAGGGTTGCTTGGCCTATTTGGCCTATGTTCCTGATTCTAGTGCTGAGGTTCCTTCTATGGAGTTTGTTCCCGTGGTTTGTGAGTTTCCAGAGGTATTCCCTGCTGACCTGCAGAGTATGCCACCCAACAGGGATATTGATTTTTGCATTGAGTTAGCTCCGGGCACTCAACCCATTTCTACTCTGCCGTATCGTATGGCCCCGCCAGAGCTGAAGGAATTGAAGGAGAAGTTACAGGATTTGTTGGATAAAGGCTTCATTAGTCCTAGTGTTTCTCCTTGGGGTGCTCCAATATTGTTTGTTAAGAAGAAAGATGGGTCAATGAGGATGTGTATTGACTACCGGCAGTTGAATAAGGTTACTATTAAGAATAAGTATCCTTTGCCAAGGATTGGTGATCTATTTGACCAGCTTCAGGGTGCTACAGTGTTTTCCAAGATAGATTTGAGATTTGGTTACCATCAGCTGAGGATAAGGGCGTCTGATGTCCCTAAGACAGCATTTCGCACTCGGTATGGCCATTATGAGTTCTTGGTGATGTCATTTGGGTTGACAAATGCCCCCGCTGCTTTTATGGAGTTGATGAACCAAGTGTTCAGGCTCTATTTGGACTCGTTCGTTATTTTTTCTTTGATGATATATTGATATACTCCCGTAGCTGAAAGGAGAACTAGTAGCACCTTCGAGTTGTCCTCCAGACTCTGAGGGATAGTCAGTTGTATGCCAAATTTTCTAAGTGTGAGTTCTGGTTGATCCCAAGAAGATTTCAGCAGTCAGAGATTGGCCTAGACCCACTTCAGCTACAGAGATTCGGATTTTCTTGGGCTTAACAGGTTATTATCGCCTCTTTATGGAGGGCTTTTCATCAATCTCAGCCCCGATGATCAGGTTGACCCAGAAGGGTGCCTAGTTCAGGTGGTCAAATGAGTGTGAAGCGAGCTTTCAGAAGCTCAAGACGGCCTTAACCACGACACCGGTGTTAGTTCTGCCCACAGGTTCAGGGCCTTATACCGTGTATTGTGATGCTTCATGGGTTGGACTTGGTGCAGTGTTGATGCAGGAGGTCAAGGTTATAGCTTATGCTTCACGTCAGTTGAAGGTTCATGAGAAGAACTATCCAGTCCATGATTTGGAGTTAGCAGCTATTGTTTATGCGTTGAAGATTTAGAGGCATTATCTGTATAGGGTGCCATGTGAGGTGTTCACGAATCATAAGAGTTTGCAATATATGTTCAAGCAGAAAGAGTTGAAAATGAGGCAGAGGAGATGGTTAGAGTTGTTGAAAGACTACGACATTACCATTCTTTATCATCCGGTAAAGGCCAATGTGGTGGCCGATGCTTTGAGCCGAAAGTCATCCATTATGGGTAGTCTTGCTTATCTATCAGTCGGAGAGCGACCGCTTGCTTTGGATGTTCATACTTTGGCTAACCGGTTTATGAGATTGGAGGTTTCTGAGACTGGCAGTGTTTTGGCCCATACTATGGCCCGTTCTTCATTGTATGATCGTATTCGGGCCAGGCAGTATGATGATCGTCATTTATGTATTCTTAGAGATACGGTCCGTCACGGAGGTGCCAAGCAGGTCACAGTTGATGATGAGGGAGTTCTGAGGATGCATGGTCGTATTTGTGTACCTAATGTTGATGGTATTCGTGAGTTGATATTGCAGGAGGCCCATAGTTCCCGATATTCCACTCATTCGGGCACCGCAAAGATGTACCAGGACTTGTGGCAGCATTATTGGTGGCGGAGGATCAAGAAGGATATTGTAGCCTATGTAGCTCGGTGCTTGAACTGTAAGCAGGTTAAGTACGAGCACCAGAGACCCGGTGGTTTGATGCAGTAGATTGAGCTTCCCGAGTGGAAGTGCGAGCGTATTACCATGGATTTTGTAGTTTGGCTCCCACGGACTCAGAGGATGTTTGATGCGGTGTGGGTCATTGAAGATAGGCTGATAAGTCAACACAATTCATTCCTGTATCAGTTGCGCATTCTTCATAGAAGTTGGCCAAGATCTATATGAGGGAGATTTTTTTATCGCATGGTGTGCCCGTGTCCATTATATCTGACCGAGGTACTCAGTTTACCTCCTATTTTTGGAGAGTATTTCAGCGTGAGTTGGGCACACGGGTTGATTTGAGCACAGCGTTTCATCCTCAGACGGACGGACAGTCCGAGCGTACTATTCAGATCTTGGAGGATATGCTACGAGCGTGTGTCATGGACTTTGGAGGTCCATGGGACCAGTTCTTGCCTTTAGCTGATTTTGCCTACAACAACAGTTATCAGTCGAGCATTCAGATGGCCCCGTATGAGGCATTGTATAGTAGGCGGTGTCGGTCGCCAATCGTATAGTTTGAGCCGGGAGAGGCTAGATTGTTGGGTTCTGAGTTAGTCCAGGATGCCTTAGATAAGATGAAGATCATTCAGGATTGACTTCGTACAGCTCAGTCCAGGCAGAAGAGTTATGCGGATTGCAGAGTTCGAGATTTGGCATTTATGATAGGAGACCGGGTATTTCTTCGGGTGTCGCCCATGAAGGGCGTGATGAGGTTCGGAAAGAAGGGCAAGTTGAGCCCTAGGTGCATTGGTTCGTTTGAGATTCTGGATAAGGTAGGAGAGGTGGCCTACACACTTGCCTTTCCACCGAGTTTATCAGCAGTGCGTCCTGTGTTTCACGTATCTATGCTTCGGAGGTATATTTTGGATCCATCTCATGTACTTGACTTCAGTGGTGTCCAGTTGGACAAGGATTTGTCTTATGAGGAAGAGCTGGTAGCCCTATTAGCTCGGCAAGTTCGTCGGTTGAGATCGAAGAGTTATCCTTCGGTTCGTGTTCAGTGGAGAGGTCAGCATGAGGCAGCTACCTGGGATTCCGAGTCCGATATGCGGAGCCGTTATCCCCATCTTTTCCCCATTTCAGGTACTTTTCTATGTCCGTTCGAGGACGAACGTTGGTTTTAGAGGTGGAGATTGTGATGACCCAAAAGGTCATCCCGTGTAATTTTAACTAAATCTGTGTTTCGAGGCCCTGAAAGCCTCTATTTATCTCACCTCGATGTGTGTGCGCAGCCCGAGCGCGTAGCCGGGAAGCCTTTATGTGGAAAATTGATAAAATGTGGAATTTATGATAATTATTTGAATAAAGTTGACTTTGGTCAAAATTTGGGTAAACGAACCGGACCCGTGATTCGACGGTCCCTGAGGGTCCGTAAGAAAATATGGGACTTGGGCGTATTCCCGGAATCAAATTCCGAGGCCTCAAGTCCGAGAAACGAATTTTTAAAGAAAATTGTTTTCTTAAAAATATAAAAGTTTTTAAAAATGAGAATATATGTTAAACCTGTGTTATCGGGCCCGTATTATGGTTCCGGAGCCCGGAACAGGTTCACTATGTTTATTATGTGTTATCTGTGAAATTTGATAAGAAACGGACTCAGTTTGAGGTAATTCGGACTAAAATTTGAAAATTCAAAGTTAATGAAGTTTTGAGAACTTCCATAGATTTTGAGGTTTAATGCGATGTTTATGATGTTATTTTGGTGTTTTGATTACTCGAATAAGTCCGTGGGATGTTTTTGAGGTTGTGTGTATATTCGGTTTTGAGCCCCGAGGGCTCGGGTGAGTTTCGGGTAGGTGTCGGAGTGCAAAAAGCCTTAGAAAATCTAGTGTAAGTGTTGTCATCTGATGTCTAAGGATTTACCCTATGCGAACGCACAGGGTAAAGTGGGGTCTGGGGGTCAGGGCCAATTTGTTTAGTGCGAACTCACCCAAACGGATGCGANGGGGGAATGGGGGGGGGGGGGGGGGAGCTAGGTAGGAACTACTGTGCGAACGCAGGGGCTAGGGTGCGAACGCACAGGGTAGGGGGACCTGGGGAAGGCTGAGGGAAATTACATTGTGTGAATGCGGCCCCTCAACCGCGAACGCACAGGCCTGAACATTTAAACCTCCGCGAACGCGACCTGGGGCCCGCGAACGCGGAGATTTAATTTACCCATATATTTTTAAAAGCCTAAAAACAGAATTCATACGGGATTTCACCAAAAATTCATAACCCTCTTCTTCTCCAAACCCCATAGACGATTTTGAAGCAATTCTTCCACCATAACCTCTTAGGTAAGTGATCTTTAACTTGTTTCTTTCTATTTTTCTTAATCACCCACTAGATTTTAGGCCTAAAAACATAAAATTAAAGGTAGAAATTGGGATTTTGGGTAGAGTTAGGGCTTTTTGAATATTTGGGAATTTGACCTCGTTTTGGGGTCGAATTTCAAAACAAATTATATATTCGGGCTCGTGGGGGAATGGGTAATCGGGTTTTGGTCTGAACCTCGTGTTTTGACCAAGCGAGCCCGGGGTCAAATTTTAGAAATTGTGGAAAAATGTTGGAAAATCTATAATTAGGCTTTGGAATTGAACTGTTGAGTAATTATTGATATTATTGAGTCAATTATGTTTAGATACTATCGTTTCAGAGTCGAGTTCGAGAGGAAAAGCGGTGCTAGAGGCTTGATTTGCATTCTTGGAGCCGAGGTAAGTGTTTGGCCTAACCTTAGCTTGAGGGAATAGGTCTAGAGTCTTATTTTCTATGTGTTAATCCATGTCCAACGTATAGGTGAGGTGACGGGTACCTATATGTTGTGGTCGAGCATGCCCGTGAGTCGAACTTGATCATTTATATTGTGTTCTTTGATATTCTCTGTGTAATGAATTAATTGTTATCCTGGAAGTGATACATTGAGGGTATTTCATGATGTAGATTGTTATTGATTTCTCGTCCGGCTGAGGGTCATTTGTTAAAATTATACCTCTGAGTGAGATTGGTTATAGATGAGTCCCTTGCCGGGACGGTAAAATACTTGTTGATTATTTCTGTACATTTGAGGTTTCTTATTTGTTGCCTTTCCTTTCAATTGTTGCTTTTTACATATGTTATGCACGAGGGGACATCTTGTGCCGAGTGATGGTGAGTTTATGCACGAGGGGACATTCCGTGCCGAGTGATTATTTATTTATTTATGCACGAGGGGACATTCCGTGCCGAGCGATTGTGAGGTTATGCACGAGGGGACATTCTGTGCCGAGTGATTATTATTTATGCACGAGGGGACATTCTGTGCCGAGAAGTTGTGAGGTTATAGCATGAGGGGACATGCCGTGCCGTTTCTGTTATTTATCTATTCAGAGTTGTTAATTGCTGTAGTTATTTATACATTTCAGTTGTTCACTTGTTCTATTATTTCAGTAAGTTGTTGCCCCTTTTCTAGCACGTTAACCCCGCTTTTGTGTTTAACTGTTTATTTCTTGTCATTGCTTCCTCATTATATTATTGAACTGCACATGTATTTCGTTATTTTTCGTATTCTAACCTCGTCACTACTTCCCCAAGGTTAGGCTCGGCACTTACTCAGTACATGGAGTCGGTTGTACTGATGCTACACCTGCACTTCTTTATGTTGTGCATATTACAGCGCCGGACCTAGTGGACCTTGAGTGAGGGAGTATCCTTCAGTCCACGGCGACACTGAGGTAGTCCTGCACGCGTCCGCAGGCCTTGGCATCACCATCTATTTCTTTTCTTCTGTCTTATCTTGTACTTCTAGACAGCTACACTTCTTTATTTCAGACTCATATTTTTAGAAATCTTAGACTGTCCGTGAAATTGGGAAACCAGTTTTGGGGGTTTATGTACGGAATTTCGTAACATTTATTATATTAAGTTGATGGATTCCTAGCGTCTGCATTCCTATTTATTTATTCATGTTTATTGTTGTTCTTTTAAATATCGTAAATAAAGAAAATAGTAAATTTAACCAAAATGTTGGCTTGTCTAGCGAGTTCAACGTTAGATGCCATCAGGGCCTGAAGGTGGGATCTCAGGTTGTGACAAGGCCTTCCTTAAGGATTCTTTCCTTCGCCGAATATCGATCGCATGATCGATGCCACGACCAGTCACGAGATTCTCACTTTTCTCGATGCCTACTCCGGGTACAATCAAATACAGATAAACCCGGAGGATCAGGAAAAGACTTTGTTTATCACTAAAGACGACACCTATTGTTACAACGTAATGCCGTTCGGACTAAAAATTGCTGGTGCAACTTATCAACTCCTAGTAAATCGGATGTTCGAAGAACAAATAGGAAAATCAATGGAAGTTTATATTGATGACATGTTAGTTAAGTCCCTGCGAGTAGAGAACTATTTGAAACATTTGCATGAGACCTTCAACATACCAAGAAAGTACAACATGAAGCTCAACCCGGAGAAGTAGGCGCTCGGGGTAGGCTCGGGCAAGTTCCTCAACTTTATGGTATCACATCGATGGATCGAGATCAACCCCGATAAAATTAAGGCAATCGAAGATATCACGGTCATGGATAATGTCAAGGCCGTACAAAGGTTAACAGGGCGCATAGCCGCCCTATGTCGATTCATTTCGAGGTCCTCAGATAGAAGTCACCAGTTCTTCTCACTGCTAAAAAAGAAGAACAATTTGCTTGGACCCCGAAGTGCCAACAGGCATTGGAAGAATTAAAGCGGTACCTCTCGAGCCCACCACTGCTTCATACTCCGAAAATGGATGAGAAACTCTACTTATATTTAGAAGTCTCGGAAATCGCGGTAAGTGGGGTACTAGTTTGAGAAGAGCAAGGTAGGCAATTTCCTGTTTACTATGTTAGTCGAACCTTAGGTGAGGTTGAGACCTGATACCCACACTTAGAAAAATTAGCGCTTGTTTTAACAAGCGTTTCTAGGAAATTAAAATCATATTTCCAATGTCACTCAATCTGTGTTGTAACTACATATCCCTTTCACAATATTTTGCACAAACCCTAGCTCTCGGGTCGATTGGTCAAGTGGGTCGTCGAGATCAGCAGGTACGATATCGAGTATCAACCCCGAACAACCATCAAGTCTCAGATCTTGGCAGACTTCGTGGCCAAATTCATGCCAGCCCTTGTACCCGAGGTTAAAAAGGAACTATTATTAAAATCGGCTACATTATCGTGGGGGTGGACCCTTTACACAGGCGGCGCTTCGAACGTGAAGGGGTACAGGCTGTGCATCATTTTAAAGCCACCCACAGGTAATACAATTAGACAATCTATTAGAACTTCAAAATAAACTAACAATGAGGCCGAGTATGAGGCCATGATTGCAGATCTCAAGCTAGCTAAATGTTTGGGAACCGAGGTCATCAAGGCCAAATGTGATTCCCTACTTGTGGTAAACCAAGTCAACAAAACTTTCGAGGTCTGAGAAGACCGAATGCAGAGTTACTTGGATAAACTACAGGTGGATCTATATCGATTTAAAAAATGGACTTTACAGCATGTACCTCGAGAATAGAACAGCGAGGCCGATGCCCCTGCAAACTTCGGGTCATTGGTCGAAGATGACAGACTTAGTTCGGGGACTATCATACAACTTTCAAGGTCAGTGATCGAAGAATGCCATGCGAAAATAAACCCAACAAATCTGACCTGGGATTGGAGGAATAAGTACATAGAATACCTAAAGAACGGGAAGCTTCCATCGAATCCTAAGTAGTTGAGGACTCTACGCACAAAGTCAGCACATTAGTCGAGGATGGAACATCGTTTAGGAAAATGTTTGATGGACCATTGGTGATATGTTTGGGTCTAGGAGACACCGACTACGTCTTACGGGAGATTCACGAAGGCACTTGTGGAAATCATTCCAGTACCGAGTCATTGGTTCATAAAGTTATCAGAGCAGGGTATTATTGGGCTGATATGAAAAAGGATACAAAATAGTTCGTTTAAAAGTGCGACAACTGTCAAAGGTATGCGTCGATGATTCACCAGCCCGGGGAGAAACTCCGCTAAATCTTATCCCCAAGGCCGTTCATGAAATGGGGAATGGACATCGTCGGCCCTCTACCATTGGCCCCAGGTAAAGCTCAGCTTATCTTATTTACGACTGATTATTTGTCTAAAAGGGTTGAAAGACAGGCTTTCAAGATAGTTAGAGAAAAATAAGTCATAGACTTCATTTGGGACCACATTATATGTCGATTTGGGATTCCTTCCGAGATTTATGCGACAATGGGAAGAAATTCATCGGCAGCAAAGTGACTAAATTTCTCGAGGATCACAATATTAAAAGAATTCTATCAACGCCATATCATCCCAGTGGGACTGAACAAGTCGCATCGACCAACAAAACTATCATTCAAAATCTTAAGAAAAGATTGACCGACGCTAAGGGAAAATGGAGAGAGATATTCCCCGAGGTTCTTTGGGTGTACTGCACGACGTCAAAATCCAGTATGGGGCAACGCCGTTTTCTTTAGTTTATGGTGCCGAAGCTCTTATCCGGTCGAGGTCGGGGAGCCTAGCCTCAGATTTTGATATGCAACAGAAGAATCAAATCATGAGGCCATGAATACGATCCTGGGATTGTGGATGAAAGACGAGAGGACGCCCTAGTTTGATTGGCCGCACAGAAACAACAGATCAAAAGGTATTACAATCGAAGAGCCAATCTTCGACACTTTAAAATCGGCGACTTAGCACTGAGAAAAGTCACCCTAAACACTCGAAACTTGAATAAAGGAAAACTGGGTCAAAATTGGGAGGGGCCATATCAGGTCTCGGCATTATTGGAAAGGGATGATACAAACGCGACACGATGAACGGAGGGCAATTGCCAAATAATTGGAACGTAACGCTCCTAAAACGATACTACTGCTAAGGATGACCTTCTCCATTTTCAATTAACCAATTGCAGGTGTTCGATCAAGGACAACGATGGATTCTTCAACACAAATCCTTTAGGTCTGAAAGCACGCGTTGCACTCTTTTTCCCTTAGACCGGTTTTTGTTCCAAATGGGTTTTTTCGAGGAATTTTTTAATGAGGCAACCATTGTTCGTGCTGACTTAGAGCAATTCAACAGTATCCGAGGCTTCTCTACAATCAACCTCGAATACTGGGGGGCATCACCCTTGAATGTCAACTTTGTTGCAAGGAAAGTACTTCGTGCCAGCAGGATCTCGATAGGTAAATTTTGTAAGGGCCAAACGGTCGAATGAGTTGTGCCCATATAGGTTGCTCGAACCCTGACATCAAACATGTACGCATGTATAATCATCTATTAAGAAAAGTATTTTTTTTCCTTTCCAAATATCTCATGCCTTATAAAAAATTTACTTTACAATTTTATACTCCTGATCTATTGTATAAACAAGCTTAAGGGCCGATCAAAACTGAAGTTCGAACAACTAACCCCACACTTGGGGACTGCCGTCCGAAAAATAGATGAGTTCAAATTATTAAAACCCCGAGATCATAAGACCTTAAAAAGGCAACCCTCGATTTTTATAGGTCACGGCCACCCCACTCGGGGGACTGATACTTCGAACAAGTTCGAAGTGTAACAAAAAAAAGAAGCCCAAGAGGCAAGTCCCAAACTAAAGAGGTTATGACCAAATTAACACGGTTCGGAGACGTCTGAATTCCGTAATAAAACAAGCCTTCGAATATTTTCATAAACCTGTTAAAAAGGATACCCTCGGCAAAATTACAAAGGTCTTCGATAATATCGAGCCTCGAAAACCATAATGGGTACAAAATTGTTTGAACTCTCCAACAAATTCCTTATTTCATGCTCAGGCATTATGAAACAAAGGTCTTCGATAATATCGAGACTCAAAAACCCTAGTGGGGACAAAATTGTCTGAACTCTCGAACAGATTCCTTATTACGTGCTAAGGCATACAAATTTTATAATAATAAACTTTTCAAGCCGAAAAGGGGAAAAAGCCATTCTTTTACAAAGGCCACATCGGCCTAAGGGACATCTTTTGTTTTGAGTTCGAAGGGTCATCCTCACTCAACTAAAACCTAAAGGTTATTCGACTTCGAGTTCGAACAAGCACTCACTCGACACTAGTTCGATTTCGGCCAAAATTGCCTAAGTCTCGAACCTAGGGATACAATTTCATAAGGAATAAATGAAACATAATGAAGTAAAGACAAGATAGAAAGGAATAGGAAAGGATCTTTGTATATATGTCAAAATTTATTTGCAAGGGAAACATGGCTCAATCAAGGTTCTATACAAAAATTCAAAGGGAAAAATCTTAAGAACATAATCTTCCCCGGGAGCTGCATCTTCACCATCGGGGTCCCCTACTCTCTCGGACCCGTTCACGCTCCCGGTGTCATCATCATCAGAAGAGGCCAATGCCTTGGCGTCGGCTTCGAGCTATTTTCCATTTTTGATCTCATCAGTGAGATTGAAGCCTCGAGCATGGATGTCCTCGAGGGTTTCCCTTTGAGACTTGCACTTGGCATGCTCGGCAATCCAATATGGTTGAGTTTGGGCAGCGTCGACAACTTTCTTTTCTCGATCTTGAGCGGCTTTAGCGTGAGACCAGTAGACAGCCACGATCGCCTCAGCATCAACCTTGGTTTTCTCAGCCTCATATATGGCCGTTTCAAGTTCGGTGACCAACCGAGCTTGGAGCTCCTCTATTTTCTTGGCATGTGCCGAGTTATTCTCTTTCTTGGAGCTGGTTTTCAGGCGAGGACAACTGAGCTCGAGCAGCCTCCTTCTCTGAGGCAAGGTGGTCCATATTTTGCTTCCACACTAAGGTCTCCGCCTTCACCGCATCTACCTCTCCATGGAGCTTCTCGATTATCTCGAGCTTCTACTGGACCTGTGAGATCTAATTATTAGCCATCACTCTCGAATCGATGCCATGAGCTTCTAAGATTTTTATTACCTGCTCGGTCGGGTCGCTACGTTCTTTCTTAGCCGCGACCAACTCAGCTCAGAGGTCGTTGATCTCTTCTTCTTCTGCCCGCTGAGAAGTTTAAGGGAATTATTCTCCTTGGTTAACCTTTGAATGTTGGTCTCGTAGCGGCTCGGTTCTGCTCAAGACCTAGAAAATGCTTCATGATTAAGCATTGTGCCTTGCACAGATAGAAGAAAAGAAATCAGGTAAGAAGGGGAAAAACAGAAGTATGATATAGTCAAAGGGAGTTAAGGCTTACCAGATTCAAGGCATGTTGTGCCTAATTGAAAAGACACGGTGCTCCCACTTAGTCCATCAAGGATTGGTCTTCCTCCGTGACCAGACCCCGAAGATAACTGGCCACCCCTACGGGGGAAGCAAAACCTCATGCATCCTCCGGGATCGAGATGACGATTATTCATTTTATCCCGGGACAGATTCTAAGGGTCGGGAACTGATTGGTCAGTGTGAAACTCGAGGAGGTCCCACCCGAATCCTTCCTCGGTATTTCCAAGTCACTCAGGTCGGCGGCATCCTCGATTCTGGCAAAATTACCACGAATGGGATCCTCCCACTCATGGGCTCCTTCTGCATCAAGAGTCTTTATGGCTTGACCCTCCCAAATTCGTCTCCTCGGAAAATGAAGGGAGTGACGGGGAGTCTCCAACTTCTATTTCCCCAAGTGGGTCTCTTGGGGCATTCTTTTCATCTCGAGGAACCTCGAGACCAACCTCCACAGCAAATTCCTCCACCTTTTCGCCTCGAGGAGAGGCATATTCAATCTTTGCCAACTTGGGGACTCCACCCAAGTGTCCTCCCGAGGCCCCGTCAGCTCGAGGCAGAATGTTTTTGGATCCTAGCCGCTCGACGGTCTTCTAAGCTTCGGTGTTCGTCTTTACTTAGGCCACCAGCCCGGAGTCGTCTTCTTCTTCTTCTTCTTCTTCTTTTTCTTCTTCTTCTTCTTCTTCTTCTTCTTTTTCTTCTTCTTCTTCTTCTTCTTGATCATCATTATCTTCTTCTTCTTCTTCCTCCCTTTGGAGTTGAATTGACTTCGTCGGCAAGGAATGCTATTTTTTTTGGCTTACGAGCCACTCTTTTCCTAGGCTCTGTGTCCTCGAAGGTCGAGGTCCTTTTTCTCCTTTACCGGCTTCGGGACCGTGATTGAAGTTTCTTCTTCACCATATGTGGGTTGCATCTTTGCCGAGACCTGCAGGAGAAGAAATTGAGTAAGTTTGGAGTAATGTTTTAATCAAATCATTAAATACATGAAAAAGGTTTATCATGATTTTTGGCTTCCCACCGACCTTCCGATAAATCGCGCCATGCGCGCTCTTCATACGTTAAGGTCGAGACCAGGTTCCTGATCCAACTCTCGAGGTTAAGGATTCCACCGAGCATCCATGCATCATTTACATCGAAAAAGAGCATCAATAAGAGAAAGTGAAGAAATAAAATTAACATGCATAAACTGATATATCATACTTACATTTCATGTTCCATCTCTCGGGGAACGACATGCTTTCAGCCGGAATCAGGTTCGAGGTCCTCACTCGAACGAATTGACCCATCCAACCCCGGTCTTTGTCCTCGTTTATGCTCAAGATGAAAACCTTAGTGGCCCGGCGTTGGAGTTTTATCAACCCACCTCGGTACAACCGGGGGCTATATAACCTTATAAGGTAGTCGATAGTAAAGGGGAGCCCGTCGACTTTGCTCACGAAGAATCAAGGCAATATTACGTTCCTCCAGAATGAGGGATGGATTTGTCCGAGGGTCACCTGGTACTTTCTGCAGAAGTCCACGATGATTGGGTCGAGGGGACCCAACGTGAAAGGGTAAGTGTAAACACTTAAGAACCCTTCCACATCACGACCTCTTTGTTCTTCCAGTTATAATCCTTCTTCACTTTTTCGAGGAAATTCTCAGGTATCGAGCATATGTACCTCGATACCGGCTCACAACGATCGGGGAGTGACAAGGTTTTCTCGATCTTGAAATCGGAATTGATAACACACCCCGGGAACACATTCCTCAGGGCATGGTTCCACCGGTGTTTTCTTGTCGTCCGGCCGAGATGATGAAGCGCTTTCTTTTTTAGGCACAGACTTTGACGTTTTCGCCATTTAGTTTGAAGTTAAAGAAAGATGAAGATGATGAGATTTGGTGTTTTAAGAAGTGGTTAACAATGAAACTTGAAGATATGCAGATGAAGAACTTGAAAAATGCAAAGAGCTTTAAGGATTAAAGCAGAAGAGTTCGAAAGTAAATTTTGAAAGAGTGAAAAAGAGGCTTATTTATGGGTTTCACGGCGACGGTTCAAAGGTGCTAGTGGTCGACCGTCAACTGACACGCATTAATAACCTGGGGAACTGCACCAACGGGATGTTTCGGTCACCTATGTCGCTTACGTCACGATGATGACATCATGACAAATCGGGGGTAAAGGTCGAAGACTGAAATCGTTTCTTGTCACTACACTCCAAAAAATGAGGGGACTATCTATATACGGTTAAAACCAGCCCACCCGGTTTTTCTCATTGTTCGAGACTAGGAGGATGGATCGAGGTTCAGGCCCGTATTATATCAGACCGAAACATGAGGATAAGGAACTGAGCTCGGGATTCGATGTATTAGTTAAGATCGAGACCAATGATGACCGAGACCAAACGGGATAGTAATCGAGCGAGACCGAAGATAGCATAATAATGGAAAGCCGAGATATCCGTGACCGGTCGAAGATCATGGAGGAAATCTCGGAGCAGATCAAATCAAGGAGGGTTATTTAGCCAATCATGTGATTTCCTTCTGTAATTAGAATTGTACCATAAGTGAAATTCCTCTACCATATAAATGGGGGTTCTAATCATTTGTAAATCATTTTATTCTCGCATATCAGAGCAATACAATATTCTTTCTCTCTTTCATTCTCTTGTTCAAGTTTATTTCAAACTTCATACTTTATAACGTTATTATCAACCAGTTCGAGGGCGATCTAACCCGAGGGCTGTATTGCATTTCATTATTGGTTTGCTTTACTTTACTGTTAATTTCTATTATTTATCATGAGACCGAAGATAGCATAATAATGGAAAGCCGAGATATCCGTGACCGGTCGAAGATCATGGCGGAAATCTCGGAGCAGATCAAATCAAGCAGGGTTATTTAGCCAATCATGTGATTTCCTTCTGTAATTAGAATTGTACCATAAGTGAAATTCATTTACCATATAAATGGGGGTTCTAATCATTTGTAAATCATTTTATTCTCGCATATCAGAGCAATACAATATTCTTTCTCTCTTTCATTCTCTTGTTCATCAGTTTATTTCATACTTCATACTTTATAATGTTATTATCAACCAGTTCGAGGCGATCTAACCCAAGGGCTGCATTGCATTTCATTATTGGTTTGTTTTACTTTACTGTTAATTTCTATTATTTATCATCGCTTTTTTTATTGGTACTAGGTGAAATCATGTGTCCTTAAAATCACTTATAATTTTAATTGTTATCCGATTTTAAGGGTAAACACGTGTGACATGTATTTGATGGGTTTGTATAAATACTAGGTGCGAATAAATATTTACTATTCTTCCAATGCTCCAAGCAGTAATTCGTCTAATAAACAAGCTTGCTCTTTAAATGTCCTTAATGACTATGAATGTTTAAACGACGCGCCAATATAATCGATTGAGAACCAGGTTGTCCATCCGAGATACTTCAACGGTTGAGAAATAGGCTGTACCACCAATGCACCAACTATAGAGTATATGCCTGGTAATATAAATTGGGGAATTTGGGACCCCAAAATAGAAAGGAATACTACTTTTTCTTTAAGTAATGGGGACAAGCTAAGACAGGCTATCTTGGAAAGAGACGGTAATCAGCGGTAGAATTTGAACGAAATATAAACACGTTTATTAATTGGTTGTATATTGAATAAAGTATTGGCTGTACATTGAACAGATATTGCTCAGATATGTTTAATAGGGCATCATATATCGTGCCTGCATTATAGCACGCTAACTACTATTTAGAGCACCTCTTAAACGGCCACCAACTCATGTGTTTATGACGAGGAGACTGAACTAATTTTTTTTTCATGCTCATTTCTCAAGTTGATTCCCTGCATTATCGAAGCCTTTTCTAAGAGTCGTTAAACTCATTATTTATAGTCAGGAACGAGGAGACTGAACTAATTTTTATTTTATTTTTTTATTTTAAAGAGACTGAACAAATTGGTTGTTAGCACATGAGTCCCGACATTTGCATCTGTACCCGTTTTTTGTCACATTTTAACTTATATCCGCTTTGTAAAAGAAATTGCAAGCATACCCACTTTTCGCATAAACGTCAGGCATACGGGCCTGAAGTAGCAAAAGCAATCACACAAACTTCAGCATTCTAGGCTTTTTCAAAAACTTCAGCAGAAGATGCTGAAGTTATTTAGTTCATTTGCAAAAACTTCAGCACTAAATAAACTGAAGTTTAGTTTTGCAATAAGGCTCTTTCAAAAACTTCAGCAGAAGTGCTGAAGTTATTTAGTTCATTTGTAAAAATTTCAGCACTAAATAAGCTGAAGTTTAGTTTTGCCATAAAGCTCTTTCAGAAACTTCAGCAGAAGTGTTGAAGTTATTTAGTTCATTTGTAAAAACTTCAGCATTAAATAAGTTGAAGTTTTGCACAGGCATCAGAGGGTGCCCCGTGCAATTTCTAAAAATGGGAAAAGGTTACTCCGTGCATCAGAGGGTGCCCCTGAAGTTGTAAAAATTAGGGTATAGGTTAAATAATTTTAAAAATATGGATATAGGTTAAATAGGGGCGACCAAATAGGGTGCCCCGTGCAATTTCTACACCAAAGTGTGATTCTTTTGGACTCAAAGAACCATAATAAGTATTAAAAAAATGATTGAGGACCATAATATGTATACCTTAATGGCACGTGTGTCCGTTAAGGTATAGCGCGGTGAAATACCGCGCTTTATTCGAACTTAAATGGCGGGAAGGTATAGCGCCCTTATATACCGCACTATAGTATAGCGCGGTACATAAGGGCGCTATACCTATATAAATAATTGTGCCCTTCACCTTCCCCACCACACGACAGAAGCTTCCCCCCATTTTAAAAACCCCAAAACCAGTCGGTCCTCCCCTCCCCCCTCCTATTTTTCACCAAAAAACATTCGGTTGGAGCCCACCGGTCCCACTAAAAGTGTAGAATCTCGGTCCCACATCGTATCTAAGGCGTTATATCGTAGTGGGTTACTCGTTTCGGCTCCAAATCACCAAATCTTTAACTTTTCAAAAAATTAAACTCGAGGTATTCCGACATATTTTTTGTTAAAACTCATGTATAAAAATACCTATTAGTTGTTTTTATTGTGTTCTATGTTATTTCGTGATTGTTTTGTGATTTAATTAATTTGTTATTTTTTATCTGAATTATATTATTAGTGTGCTAAAAAAAGTATTAAATTAGAGAAATTGTTATTAGTTGTTAAAAAAATATTAATTAGTTTGGTCGAGCATTATGCCACCGAGCGAGTCCTTCGCCAGTTTGGTCGACCGCAGCTTGTACCTACTTCGCCCGCTTAGGATAGGACACATTACCAGCAGGATGATCGTTCCAGGGTTGACCAGAAATAAATGGCCTGGCTAGAAGCGCATATTGTGATTTGGGATCGTCGGTATGACCTGATTCCGCCAACCCCTCCACCTGAGCGTACGGATGGTGAGCATGAGTATATGGGCTGATATCGCAGCGTCAACCGACTTTTTGTCGGGAATACTGTTCATCGCGCTGGTGGTCGGTACATTCCACACGCCGGGAGGCATGAGGCATTGGTATGTTATTTGTTATACTTACTTATAACGTTATCCTATCGTTCCGTAATTAATATTTTACCTGTTGTGCAAGCTATTGGCTTACATCCGTTCTACCAGTTGGGACTGCAGATGCAGCAACATACCCGACAGTTTTGCACGAGTATGGCTGGCAGGTTACAAATCTGGCTTCTCGGACATTGAGGCGAGCCCGAGATGACAAGCGATTCAGACACAAGGCTGATTATCTGCCTCCAGAGCAGTACGATCATGAGACAACAGTGGAGCCTGAACGTGGTCAACGTGGCAGGCGTGCCCAGAGAGGAAGAGGTGTCCCGCGAGGTCGTAGGGGTCGGCAATGACGTGATCCCTAGCAAGGGGGAATTGGGCCGCTTGTTGAGAATTTTGGAGTTGATCAGCCGAGGGACCACCATGAGCCAGACGATGCTCCTCATGATATGGCGCCATTCAGCCTTTAGTTGACACTAGGGACTTTGCAGGTAACCCCGTCAGCTCCATTTTTTATCGCGGGAACGGCCATTACGCGACAGGAGTGGGATCAGTATTTTCCCGGTCCCCCAGATCCATCGACAATTTCTGATGATTGTCCGACGCAAGATGTGCATAGTGAGCGCCGAATGAGTTATAGGTCATCATCGAGGGATGCTGAGGATCTTTCACAGGTGCAGGTTTGTTTGTATTACTATTAGTTATATTTGTTTTTATCTCATTGATTAATCATCAATATCTAAAGCGTTTTTATTTTTTTAAAGACATCATCCTCGCCCGTCACGATGGCTACTTTGTGCGATACTAACTTGCCTGAGACGGATGATTATATTCAAGAGCCCGTCGAGACCATGGTAAGACCATAAATTTTTTTTAGCTAACACATAAGTTGGTAATATATCTTTTATATACTAAATATATCATTATTTTGTAGGTTACTGCTGGACCGACTACCCCTTCTACCGATCCTGCCAGCCTTACCAACGATCATGCTGCAGTTCATCCTCCGATAAAAAGGCAACGTGATGAGGATGATCCTGATAGTGTAGCAGGGCAGGATGGGGTGCGCTTCAGGCCAACCCATGCTTTAAAGCATACAGGTTGTGTGACACATTGATATTTTTTTATTATCTGTACATATAACATTGAATACATAATAGCAACATTATTTTTGTTTTACATTATTTGCGCATGTGTTTTTATTTATCGAGTTATTTATTGATTTAATACTACAACACAAAAACAAAAACGACAGCTTAACATAATTTAAATTCAGTACAATTAGTGACAAAATATGACACGTAAAACATAAAGATTAAATACTACACTCAACACATCCATGTGTTTGTTTAGTCACTATCGCCCATTATTTCGTGCTTCAACCACTTAAATTTCTCTTCCAACCTATTTTTCTTCTTCTTTGACATCTTTTAGTGTTTTCTTCACTGTCGCAAGTTGTTGTTGTAGTTTAAAGATATAGAGCTCGTATTCACCGGTCATATCTCAAACATACTGCAAACATGATTTGTAATATTCATGGTCAATGGGTTCATTATACCACTCTTCAAATCTACATTAATTTTCGTCCTACCAATGGGGATTATAACACAATACTATTAATTAACATGTTATATAAAATATATTAACAAACATTTTTTTCAAAACAATAACTTACAAGTTGTTGACAAATCCAGCATCTGCGCCCCACATTACTATTTGACCAACATGGCTTCAAAATCGCACATTTGCCATAATAACACATTGGTACGTCATTGCGTCCACACATTTCTTAACGCAAAAAAAAATTATGTAATATTTTTCTATTTGCTTGGTTAAGCGCATGTAATAACAAAAATGTATTAGGCTTTTATAGGCAAGATAAAACACATAACGCATATTGGTGGGTTGCTATGCTTCGCTTGAGAATGATTCTTTAGGGTACAAGACAACCTTTGCAGAATAACAACTTTTTTAGGTCGACGGGATAATTCACATAACGTATATTGGTGACGCGCTATGTTTCGCGCGATAATGATTCTTTAGGGTACAAAACAACTTTTTCAGAACGATAGATTTTGCAGGTCGACAAGACAATACACGTAACGTATATTGGTGGCGCGTTATGCTTCGCGCGATAATGATTCTTTCGGGTATACGACAACTTCTTAAACTGAACCAAGACATCTGTATGCAAAGAACATTTGAAGAAATATTACAACATCCATTTGAAAATTCCACTAACATTTAATAATTGGTTCAAACAAAGGCAAAAAGGTGAAGCAGTGTTGTGAAGAGCGTGAAACGAGGAAAAGTAACAAGTCCTTTTTCGCTTAAAGCGAGAAGCGAAACGCTCACTTTTTTAAAATGAAGCAGAATTTAAAAAAAAACTGCATAGACAATGAAGAAGAAGAAGAAGAAGAAGAGGAGGAGGAGCATGACAATAAAATAAATACTGCATAGACAACTAAGAATAAATGATATGAAAAAATGGTAGTATAACTGAAACGAAAAATAGGCAGCATTTCGCTGCAATTTATCACTGAAACAGTGAAAGAAGAACAGAATGAGAAAAAGAAGAATTGAATGGGGAAAAAATTCTCCAGCATTTCGCTGCTATTTGGAGACTGAAACAGTGAAAGAAGAAGAAGAAGAAGAAGAAGAAGAAGAAGAAGAAGGAGGAGGAGGAGGAAGATGAACTCGCATACCTGGGACCAAACATGATGATCTTGAAGTTAAAAAAGAGAGAGTCTTTTTAATTAATTAACACTGGCATCCCAGTTATAAAGAGAAGCGGTCGTTTTTAACAACACCGGGGTGAAGGTAGTTCAACGGATCCCCATGGAACACGTCTTAACACTATCGATCCCTGCCTAAAAGAATATGCTAGGTTGCGATACTGATTTGGTTGATGACAAGTGATATGGTGTCTGCGTAACTTGGAAAATAAGCCTATCAATAAATACACACTGATCTCAAAGTTGCAGGGCACATTATTGATGACGAAACACATTCTACAAAGACTGAAGGTATGCGAATTTGGGGCGAAAAACTACAATTGGTTCCCCTTTACTCAAAATAATGTGATTATGAAGGACTATGTCGTTGGCATGGGTTTATTGTGCCACAACCACTGTCTGTAACCTTCAAAACAAACATACACGAAGATGAACCAAAAGTGATTCGGCATTTGATGAAGGAGATTCTATAGATGGAAAAGGCACTAACTGTTCAGCATGCAATGAATGATCTTAACTTCCCGATAGGAACGGAGGATCACTACTAGAAAATGAGAAATTGCATAGAAACAATGATTATATTGTTTTTCCAACAGTTGTCGAGCGGGAGACTACGTAAGTTTCTACCACCAACGTTGGGCGTAGGAGTCCCATATTGTTGTAGTCTTAAGCAAGTGGTCTTATTGATGATAGCGATGAAATACGAGAAATGTGTGTCAATTGGGGCCTATATTACGGTGCCTTCGGTCCCGAAGGGTGCGTACACGATGTTGACGAAGAAGATGAAGACAGTGACAATGAAATAGTGTCAGACAACAACCATAATAGCGAATGACAATTTTTTTTCTTGGGGTGTATGTTAAATTGTTGTACTGAAGTATTAATGCTAAATATCAATTTGGATTTGACTCCAATGTAAACATCATTTTATTTCATACATTTTGTAAGCCGAACATGTGCATACACTTATTACGATAAATTACTGCAACAAAATACTACGTATATCCTTCATAATTGGGAAAATTGGATGAACTTCCACCGGGAACTGAATTACCACCACTACCCAAACCAGATGAAGAACATTTACGACGGTCGAGTCCTGTTTGTGAGCATATGACACATTTACGCGCATAAACGGTATCACCAACATCCATTTGGTTTCGTATACGCGTTCTTTTTTGCGCTTTTCATTGATGCACATACTCCTTGTTACACACCCTTCTAAATGTTTCCGGCGGCCAATAATGCTCAACACCCACTGGCTGCAACTGTCCACTATAGGTGTTTAGGTATGCAGCAATACTATATTCTTTATCAACGTACCTCGTTGCCGCGAAACCTATATGTTGAAAGCACTTCATGGCATGTGAGCATGACATGTGATAGATGGATCATTTTTCACAGGAGCATACCTTCTGGATTCATTGACTGTGTGTGTATTATTCATCTGGTTGTGATGAATATCAGTGCGAACTTCAAAAACATTTCGCTCGTTGTAGTATTGAAAAATTAATGCCATTGTTCTCGCTTCTTGTATTTATCAAATCTTTTCATTGGTATTGGCATAAATCCAATACCCCTTTCCATTAACGACGATGCACCTCTCGATCTTTCAACAAACCTCTAAGCCATCTGCTTGAATGACATCCGGACCATAGCAGTGGCAGGCAATCCACGTGTAGACTTTAATAACCCGTTGAAAGACTATAACACATTCGCAACCAGAATTCCCCATCTTCTGCTACCATCCACATGCAAAGTCCACTTGTCAAGCTCATGTCTCATGAACTATAGGCTCCTTGGTCTTCCTTCCTGTTCAATTCCATTTGTCTCCTAAATTTACACTCTTGTTGATATGTTGCAGTCATCCACATTTAATCATGCAAGTCCTTGTTCGGATAAGCCATCTTAAAGTTGGCCTTCAAGTGCCTAACAAAGTAACAGTGGTAGACATACATTTCCTTCCATGCACGCAAATTCTGTACATAACTTAAAATACCGCCATGCCAATAAGATATTAGACAAATACCTGAACGATGTCTGACAATGTGCTCCTTCAAGTGGTTCAAAAATAATGTTCACGTATCTTGGCTTTCATTGCCACAAAGGGAAAATTCTAGGGGAAATATACTTCCATTAGAATCTACGCAAACGGAGATCAACAACTTAATATCATACTTTCCATAGACATGAGTGCCGTTTATGGATATTTCAGGCTGACAATGCACAAATCATTCATGGCTGAATATGTGTTCTGGAATTCGCGGACTCCGCTAAAGCTTCCATTCAACAACAATCTCGTGGTTAAATTGTTGCAATGCGGCCATGTACCTGGGTAGAGAGGCAAAGGACTTATTCCAGTTACCATAAAAAATTTCAAACACACGTTTGCGCCCGATAAATGCCTTTCTTTTGGTAATGGTACATCCATATACCTGGTGGACATATGTTATTCACTCTTTGATCTTATACCTTATGGACACTTTAGTGTGTGGAATGAAGACAAGAGAAATCAAGTCAACATTCAAGTTAAAATAATTCCCATTGAATGTGTCCATTTCACAATTGTGGGTGCCAATGTATTTACACACAACCCACATATTTGTTTTCAGCTTCCTCACACACAACATCCAATTACAACCTATAAACCATCTATGACAAATCACCTTGTATACATCCGGGAATGACTTATGAAACACGATCCCAAGACACTCTTTTATGCTCTACATTCGCACCACCCTTCTTAGGCGCGCTTTATCAGCAAAAGGCATGGCCTTTGACAGCACCGTTGCTCCAGATTCATACCACATTGCTGTCCGAATTTCATCAAGATCCCTTGTGAGGGAAACCACATCTGACATACCTGGCAAATGATCAAGGTAGGGAATCTCCCTTGAATGAAACGACACATGGGACTTGTACACTCTTGGTCTAACGGGAGGTGGATCATGCTTCCTCGTCAAATCACGTTCTACATTCTCGTCCTAATCATCATCACCCTCATCTGCGAAGGGTGTGTCATCTCCATACTCATCAACATTGTTGTCATAATCACTATTCTCTTTCTGACTCTGCGCTTCTACCAGATCCCGATTAAATATGTCTTTTCTAAGGACATGACCTTCAAGTTGCTCGTTTTCACTGCCAACCAATATAATAATGAGTTTCTCAAATTGATCCAAATTTTACATATAAACTTTATCACTTCACTTAAAAATCATAATGTGTTGATATCCCATAATGCACATTATCCTGATGATGATAACTCCCGGATGGACCACTATAATCCAACACCCCAAAACTGAGCATATTTTAATTGGATGTTGGTTCATAACTTGTAAAATTCATATCTGGATGGTACCCAATTGGGAATATATGAGTGTTACAAATTCAATACATAAAAATAAACATCGTAATACATAGGAAAATTGAAGCTTACCACTTGGCTTGTGGATTATTTAAACTTGGGGAGAAATTATTCCCTCGCTCCTTATTCGGCCCCGAAGATAAGTTTAGATAAGGACAAACTCTTTCACTCGGAGCCTGTTAGGTTAAAACTACTCCAAAATAATCACCCAATGATTGAGGGATATCCCTACTTTGCAGAACCTCATTATTGCGAACGTCTTCAGCCTTGACGTACATTTCCAACATTTTTATCACGAAAAATTCCTGGTGTTCATCCGGAGTCCTCAAAAAATCTCTCAAAGTTTCATCGTCTTCATTGTTAAACTCAGCATAACAAGCAACCCCTTGAGGAGTAACGGAATACATATATCTTCCGGTTACTTTAATATTCACCAAATGTATGCTCGCACTCATTTTTTACATAACAATGATACCAATGTATCGTACTCCATTGTAAGCGGATTCTTAACATGACATTGTGAAGAACAACTATAGCATACTGAGTTATTGTCCACCAGAACCCCCCCCCCCCCCCC
>ML265208.1:4972-20142 GCA_005239495.1 Nicotiana undulata | reverse complement strand
TTGGCTAGCCTAGTTCTACGATAGGCGCCATCACGGCCTGTTAGGATTTGGGGTCGTGACAAGGAATGGACGCGAACGCGTAGGAGAAAACCAGATACAGATATCAGCAGTCCAAAAATGAGAGAAAATGGCTCGTAGCCCACCTGAATCACACCCGAGGCCCCCGGAACCCCGTCCAACCGCACACACACATCATATAACCTAACCGGACTCGCTCGAGGTTTCAAAACACATAAAATAGCACCAAAGTGACGAATCAAACCTAAAATCAAACTTAGAAATTTTCAAAATTTCAAATATCAAGACTCGCGTCGAAACCTATCAAATCAACCCGGAACGACATGAAATTTTTGCAGACAAGTCCCAAATGACACAACAGACATACAACCACTATCGAAATTCCATTCCAAGCCCGATATCAAAATTTCGCCTATCGGTCGAAATCGCCGAAATTCTAACCTTCGCAAAGATACCTCAAATCACCCTACGGACCTCCAAATCCAATTCCAGACACACGCCTAAGTCCAAAATCAGCATACGAAGCTGTTGACACTAACCAAAATTCATTCCGAGGCCTTTTACACAAAAGTCAAACCTCCGGTAAACTTCCATCACTTAAGCTTCCAAAACTGAAATTTTTCTCCCAATTCGACTCTGGATTATCCGGTAACTGATCTAACCACGCACACAGGTCGATATACACAATGTGAGGCTAATTATGGTCTTATACCACTTAACGGAGCTTAAATTCTCAAAAGGACCGGTCGAGTCGTTACATTCTCCCCCTCTTAAAACAAACGTTCGTCCTCGAACGTGCCAAGATTTACCTTGAACTCATCCAATCACTGAATGTAAACTTCTAACACATACCCGCGGGTGATCCCATGTCACCCAATCCCACCTAAGCCTAACGGAACAATCATAACTGCAATGTAGCCTTCTCAAATAAGCCTCATACCTCACTTTCTCACCTTCTACTCATTTCTCAAAAGGCTCGATTCTAAATCCATACCCGACATTAGCCTCAACCGGCTGCATCAACTCAGGTCTACACCCATAGGGCACGACCACACAATATAGATCATCACACATAGGCTCAAACAACACTTCTGATCACCATAATTACCAGAAATCAACTCAACATTAGCAATTAGCCCCACATATGGGAGGACTCTGCTCCGAGCTCCATAATACTGATAATGATGAAATGAACACGAAAACTTCATTATTAAACACCCAAATCATCCAGCCACAACTAACACCACCAGCACACATCTCGCAAATTAAACTAGGGAAACACATAGCGGAATGACTGTATATGAATATAGAAATATATAAAGGATATATAAAACAAAATCCCATAGGCACAACTCTATATCAATACTGACTTGCCAAAAGCAATATAACAAGGGAGAAACAAAGCATATGAACAACCACCAGAAATCCATCCTGATAAAAATTTCCACCGCGGTACTCGGCCTGGTCTAAGTATATCAAATCACAAGTATCACGAGGACTTCATCCTTGACTCTAAGCACATACCGAAAATATGTCATACCAATAGAAATTTCTCCCTTAACTCATCTCAGCTGATAGAAGTCATAATACTAACTGAATACACATCTCAATGGAGTATCAAATCACAACTAGTAAACAAAATACTTATGAAAATCATATAAAGCTCACCAAAATGGACAATAAGGACTCACCTCTAGTTTCACTGCTAGCAAGGATGAATCAAAACAACGGTAGACACAACTACTACTCATAGAACCTCCCAACAGGAGCAAACACAAAAATAGAGAGCAAAACATAAAACTCACTCATAAATAAAACAACAATTAAGGGAAACTCATCCTGACCACCAGGACTATAGTGAAATACAATGGTACCCCACTTTAGCACCTCACAACATACCTGGGTGATAATATCTGACCTAACGATCTCCAGCCTATAATATGAAATACCTCAACGGGTCGGCCTCCCCCTCTTGGGCGCCCTCTACTCATCTGGATACCCTGCTATAACACACCTACCTGAGTCTTGGGACAATCTATCACCCTGTGGCTAATACCTCCACACTGAAAACAACCTCTCTACCGACGTGGCTATGGGAAACACACAATAAGGATCCTCTGAGACCCATGAGTACCTGAAAAGCCACCATGCGAAGCTGGTAATGCAAACTGAACTGGTTGACCCAAAATTCTCTACCATGACGTACCTTAATTCCATGATAAAGAATGATAGATTACTCCGGTCCACGAGTCCTCCTCGCCTCCCAAAACTCTCTCTATGATCTCGTCTGAATCTCCCAATGACTCCATAGACTCATCTCCTAACTGAAGCAACCAAGTGAAGTGCATGTCTGGCCAACTCACTAAATCTAACGGCATGCTCCAGTAGTGACATAGCGCCCTGATGCAACTTCTCAGACTCCACGCGCCGTGCATCCCGAAGGAACTGAGATGCAACCTTTCTCGAAAACATTCCCAAAAACTGAATCCATGCTAGCGAAGCTAACTCAGCCAAGTTACCCCAACTCATATGCCGTCACCACTGATCAACCCACTACTCTGAACCTGAGACGTGAAAACAACAATCTCGCTCATCTCCACAACTCCCGAAATGCGAAGAATATAATGACACTCCCCTAGGAAACCCGGCGCACCATTTGTCGCCAATCCACTGAAAGATAGAAGGGTGGTACTTCCTGTACCTCCCAAGTCCAAGGTATTTTTCCTCCGACGCTACTGCCCTAACCACGGGCTGAACTGAAACCACACGTCGTACTGCCAAGACAACTGGAACCTGACTAATATGATACCGCTACTCTGGAGTGTAGTCGGTGGGAGTCTGAACTCCACCCCTGTTCCGTGTAATAGACGGTGAACTAGAATCAATCTCGCATGAGTCAATGTACCAACTATTCTCAAAACTATGCCCAGGACTCCGGAAGTCCGGAGTAACAACATGCACCACCAGTACCTGCCTCCCAACTAGAACTACTAGCGACTCCTCAACGGCTGCTCTAGAAGGCGTCTTAATGGCGGCACGAGCTCCTTGCCGAACTCTGTCTCTGACCCTTGCGATGTTTTCTTCGGGTAACTTCATCAAGAACCGCAACTCGTGTCCTCACCATCGGTGAAAGAATGGAACGATGATTTCAAACTTCGAGGTCGAATGAACTCGCACGATAGGAATGAAGGAAGTGAAATTGTCCTAAGAGTTTCGTAGCCTCTCGAAGATAAGTACAGACGTCTCCGTACCGATCCGCAAGACTCTACTAAACTCGCTTATGACTCGTAGCACCTATGAACCTAGAGCTCTAATACCAACTTGTCACGACCCAAATTTCCCTCCGTTGGGTACCGTGATGGAACCTAGTCTTAGGGACTAGGTAAGCCTAACAATTTACTGAACAACAATCATAATGAAGAAATATACAATAGTCTCGATATAGAATCTTGACGAAATTACAATTTCCCAAAACCCGGTAAATACAAGTCATAAGCTCTACGAATTCTTTCTACAAAATCTAAATACAAATGTCCAGAAATGAATAAGTACAGTTGAAATAAACAGGAAGGTGACTGCGAAGCCTGCGAACGCAGCAGCAGGTTTACATTGAGTCTCTTCATCAACGATGATCCATGCAGCTACTAACGGTCAATACCTAGATCTGTGCAAACAAAAATGCACAGAAGAGTAGTATGAGCACACCACAGCGGTGCCCAGTAAGTATCAAGACTAACCTCGGTGAAGTAGTGACGAGGACTAGTCAAGCTCCCACTGGTCTAATAAGTAAAAGACATAAGTTTGAAAGCGACCGAAGACATAATATCTATCTGAAGATTTTGTGGATATAAGTAACGGCACGAAGGAATAATACGGAAGAAAAATTTAGCAATTAAATCAACGGAAAACATAATGGAAATACGCAAAGAGAGTAGAAGGAATTGTAAGCCAAAATTCGGAAATCACAACCCAAATAGAGCACTAACAACTCAGCACTACATCAATTAATTCATATCAAACCTTAGCCAATAAACTCAATAGAGCTGGTCAAAACTTTGAGTGAAAACCTTTAATATCGTGAGTTTATATTGAAAGTTTTGAAAGTATAATCATTTCGGAAATAAGGAAATCTTCTTTGAAACATATTTTCTCAGAACGTATATTTATATGTTTATAAAGAGGAGTCTTTAAAGCATAGTTTCTTCAAAATACGCGGTGTTCAAATATACTTACCCAAATATTGCTCTTTCGAATATCATTTGTTCAAATATACTTTCCCAAATACTGCTCTTTCAAATATCATTTTCTTGCAAGACAAATACTTTTCAAATATACTTTTCAATATGTATATATATCTATATATCTATGTATGTCTTTCAATCCAATCTCCTCAATGATAACATCACTGGAACTCAGTCCGTAACTCAGAATGTGTCATGCAATGCAGTACAGGGGAAAAGCTCCCCGATCTCAGTCCGTAGTCCCAATTTAAATATGCGATGCAGTACAAGGGGAAAACTCCCGGATCTCAGTCCGTAGTCCCAATTTAAATATGCAATGCAGTACAGGGGGGAAAACAACCAGAATGCGACAGAAACAGCATACAGTGCCACAACAGGCGCAAAAGCAACAAAGACAGAATGCAAGGTACGATGAACAAACCAAATACAAGGACTTAAATCACCAAAAATGGTACAACTCACTCATAAGAAATAGCCACTGAAAGGAATGCCAAACACAAGGAGAATAGTATAACGAGGAGAAAACAAGACAATTATAGCAACAGTTCTATATATCCAAATTCACAACCAAAGAGACCAAATCATCCCAGCAAGGGAATCAGCTATAACCAATCTCACTTAGACAATTAGCTTCACAGAATAAACTCAACTCGAACAAATGTTCAAGAGATAGGCAACCCTTAAGTAATATCATCAACGTGGACAGTCATCAACTAAACCCCAGGTAACACTTAAGGGAATTCACTTAAATCACCACGTATGACTCACGGTCATGCTTGACACCAAAGTGTAAATTTTCCAATTACTATTAAACAATTATATGGCGAGATCCTACTAGTTTTTAGTCAAATAAGCAGTGTATGAAGAAAAATAAAGTATAATGATAGGAAAAGCAAATTCTGCATTTAAGACCATTAAGAACAAATAAGAAACAAAGGAAACGCTAAGCAATCAACTTCTAATTTGAGCAGGAAGAGATGAATCTAGGAATCACAGATTCAAATATAACAATTTGCAATTCGCACGCGGGGAATATAAGGACCTAAAATCCTAAAAGGGCAATCTATTTGCACATAAGTCCGAGTACGCACTCGTCACCTCGCGTACGCGGCTACAATCAACATAGAGGACTCAATCCTAAGGGGTAGTTCCCCCACACAAGGTTAGGCAAGATACTTACCTCAAAGACGACTACCGGAATACTCAAAAGTAGACTTCTCAGGCGGAGAGACCTTCGGATGGCTCAAAATCAACCATTCGAATTGTGTGAAAAACCTTCAAGGAATCGCCCAAAACCGAGCTGTAGAACACAAAATGTTTTAAAAATGGTGAAACCCCGATTTTGAGGTTAAAATTGTTCTGCCCAGTCATTTTGTTCATCGCGAACGTGGAGAGAGGGATGCGTTCGCGAAGAAGGAAAAAGTGGAGCTGCCCAGATGAACTATGCGAACGCGGTTCTGTAGGTGCGAACGCGGAGAAGAAGAAGGCAGATCCTCGCGTTCGCAGAAGGTGCAACGCGGACGCGATGAAGGAAAATGGGGATGGTCAACCAAACGCTACGCGAACGTAGGGACAGGTACGCGGATGCGAAGAAGAGAAAAGATGGCTTCCGCGTTCGCGGAATATACTATGCGAACGCGTTTAACAATTATTCCCTCCTCCAAAATTACACTTCGCGAACGCGGAGGAGTGGACGCGAATGCGTAGGAGAAAACCAGATACAGATATGAGCAGTCCAAAAATGAGAGAAAATGGCCTGTAGCCCACCTGAATCACACCCGAGGTCCCCGGAACCCTGTCCAACCGCCCACACACATCATATAACCTAACCCAGACTTGCTCGAGGTTTCAAAACACATAAAATAGCACCAAAGTGACGAATCAAACCTAAAATCAAACTTAGAAATTTTCAAAACTTCAAATATCAAGACTCGCGTCGAAACCTATAAAATCAACTCGGAACGACATGAAATTTTGCAGACAAGTCCCAAATGACACAACGTACCTACAGCCACTCTCGAAATTCCATTCTGAGCCCGATATCAAAATTTCACCTATCGGCCGAAATCACCGAAATTCTAACCTTCGCCAAAATACCTCAAATCACCCTATGGACCTCCAAATCCAATTTTGGACGCATGGCTATGTTCAAAATCACCATAAAAAGTTGTTGACACTAACCAAAACTCATTCCGAGGCCGTTTACACAAAAGTCAAACCTCCGGTCAACTTTCATCACTTAAGCTTCCAAAACTGAAATGTTTCTCCCAATTTAACTCTTGATTATCCGGTAATTGATTATAACCTCGCACACGGGTCGATATACACCATGTGAGGCTTATTATGGTCTTATACCACCTAACGGAGCTTAAATTCTCAAAACGATCGGTCGGGTCGTTACAAAACTTTACTAGGAAAAACCAAGTGGGAAAAAACCTAGTGAAGGAAAAAGAGTACACATATTTAGTAATACACATTTCTATCCGCCTCATTAAAAACCTTACAAGAAAAAGCTAATGGGAAAAAACTTAGTAAGGGAAAAAAAGTGTAGTGCGTATTTCACTCCCCCTGATAAAATTTTTGTTTCAAATATTTGAGTCTCCGCATTCCAATATTGCATACCATCTTCTCAAAAGTTGAAGTTGGCAAAGATTTAGTGAACAAATATGCCGGATTGTCACTTGGAAGGATTTGTTGCACAATAATGTCACTATTTTTCTGAAGATCATGTGTGTAGAATAATTTTGGTGAAATGTGTTTCGTTCTATCTCCTTTTATAAACCCCCCCTTCAATTGGGCTAAGCATGCAACATATCTTCGTATAAAAATGTGGATCCTTTATCACATTCCAAACCATTTTTTTCTTGAATAAAATGAATCACTGATCTCAACTATACACATTTCTTACTTGCTTCATGAATAGCTACTATCTCACCATGATTTGAAGAAGTGGCAGCAATACATTGCTTTGTGAAGCGCCATGAAATGACAATACCTCCACATGTAAACACATACCCGATTTGAGATCAAGCTTTATAGGGATCGAATAAATAACCAGCTTCTGCATAAAAAATACGATCTGCACCACCTTTGTTAGAATTTGCAAGATACATAAATGCATCAATTGCACTGAGATAGAGTATTTTAGGACCAAGGAGTTCCTCATCCTCTTCTGGAGGTCGTAACAAATCCTTTTCACTTCAAGTAATCGAACAATCATTGGTGTACTCAATGGGTTCGCTTTGGCCATGTAAAAGCGTTTTAAGGCCCTTTCTGTATAGGCAGATTGATGGATAAATTTCGCGCATGCTAAAGGTTCAATTTGTAGACTAAGACAAAGTTTTGTGTTTCCAAGATCTTTCTTGTCAAATTCTTTCTTAAGATATTCAATTGCATTTAGAGCTCTTATGGAATTCCAACAAGATTTATGTCATCAACATAAACAACAAGTATAACAAATTCTGATAACATTTTCATTATAAAAATACATGGACAAGTAACATCAATTACGTAACTTTCTTTCAGCAATTATTCACTGAGGCGATTATACCATATGCGCCCAGATTTCTTTATACTATACAAAGACCTTTGTAATCTGAACGAGTGCATTTCTCTAGACTTTGAACTGTATGCTTCAGGCATTTTAAATCCTTCAGGGATCTTTATAGAGATTTAATCAAATAAGTCATATAGGTTATGACTTGCATTTAAATGGCATGACAACTTCAAGTGTCTGGACTGCAGGTCCGATCCTCACAATATTTTACAATATTGTGCACTATATCGTATCAAATATATCGCTGACGATCATTTTGTATCGGTTCAAAACTGACATAACTTGTTGAGATCTCATCACTTTCCTTATTTCAGGTACCTGAACTTTTTCTGGAGTTTTATGAAATATTATGTCGTGGGCTCTACTAGAGCTCATTTCCTCCTCCTCCTCATTATTATTATTATTATTATTATTATTATTATTATTATTATTATTATTATTATTATTATTAATATCATTTTAATCATTTTCTCATATCATTTTCAAGGATTGTTACCCTTGGAACCGATTGGTCTGCCACACTTCATGCGTAGAGTAAACTTTATCTGTAACAATCTGACCGGTCTTTTTGAGAATTTAGACTCTGCTCGATGGCGTAAGGTCATGAAAAGCTTCACATGGGGTATACCGATATGCGTGCATGGTTGGATTCAGTTACCGGATAATCTGGAGTCGAATTGGGAGGCAAATTTCAATTTTTAAAGTTTAAATGAGGGGCATTGATCGGAGGTTTGACCTTTGTGTAAACAGCCTCGGAATGAGTTTTGGTTAATGTCAACAGCTTTGTATGATGATTTCGGACTTGGGCGTATGTTCGGATCGGAATTTGGATAATCCGGGAGCGTTTCAGCGTATATTATGGAAGTTAGCATTTTTGAAGGAATTTCATAAGTCTGGGTTGAAGTGCATTTCAGCGATATTGATGTCTGTTTGGGATTCCAAAGGCCTGGGAATAGCTCCGTATGGTGATTCTGGAGTTGGGAGCGCAATCGGAAGTGAATTCGAATGTCCGTTGGTAATTTTGAAGTCATTTGGCTAAAGATAGAAATTTGAAGGTATTTGAGAAGTTTGATCGAGAGTTTGACTTTTTGATATCAGGGTCAGATTCCAATTCCAAAAGTTGGATCAGGTCCGTAATGTCGAATATGACTTATGTGAAAAATTTGGGGTTAATAGGACGTGATTTGATAGGTTTCGGCATCGGATGTAGAAGTTTGAAATTTCAAAGTTCATAAAGCTTGAATTGGAGTGCGATTCATGATTTCAACATTGTCTGAATTGATTTGAGGCCTCGAGCGAGTTCCTATCATGTTTTTGGACATGTTGGTGTAATTGGTTAAGGTCCCGAGGGCCTCAGGTGGATTTCGTAAGGTTAACGGGTGAATTTTTATAATTTTGTAAATATTAAAACTTTATGATTCGGAATAGTTCCTTATACGTTTTATGTGTATTTTGAAGTTACTCTAGTTGATTTTGAGCCGTCCGGAGGTCTTTTCACCGGAGAAGTCAATTTAGAGTACCGGGTTGTCGTCTTTGAGGTAAGTATCTTGCCTAACCTTGTGTGTAGGAACTAACCCTTAGGGCTGAGTCTTCTATGTTGATTGTAGCCCGTGTACACGAGGTGACGAGTGCGTACTCGAACTTATTTGCAAATAGGTTGGCCTTTTAGGATTTTGAGGTCCTTATATTCCCCGTGTATGAATTGTAATTGTTATATCTAAGTTCATGATTTGCTAGATTCATCTCTTCCTGCTCAAATTAGAATTACTTGCTTAGTGTTACTTTGTTTCTTATTTGATCTTAATTGACTTAAATGAAGACTTTGCCTTTCCTACCGTTATGCTATACCTTCCTTCATTCACTGCCTATTTGACTAAAACTAGTATAATCTCACCCTATACTTGCTTAGCAGTAATTGGAATACCTATACGTTGGTGGCAAGCATGCCCGTGAGTCGTGCATTGTGATTTTTATGACTGTCCCTTAAGTGCTATTTTGGTTTAGTTGATAATCGTCCATGTTGATGGTATTTATTTGGTGTTACCTATCACTGAGCCTTGTTCAAGCTGAGTTTATTCTGTGAAGCTAATTGTGTAAGTGAGATTGGTTATAGTTGTTTCCCTTGCCGGGATGATTTGGTTTCTTTGGTTGTGAACTTGAATATATAGAATCGTTGCAATATTTGCCTTGTTTTCCCCTCGTTATGTTGTTTCTCTTTGTTTTTGGCATTCCTTTCAGTGGCTACTTCTTATGAGTGAGTTTTTACCATTGTTGTGATTCAAGTCTTTATATTGATTTGCTCATCGCACCTTGCATTCTGTCTTTGTTGCTTTTGCGCCTATTGTGGCAATGTATGTTATTTTTGTCGCATTCTGGTTGTTTTCCTTAGTGGATGCATTGCATATTTAAATTGGGACTACAGACAAGATTCCGGGAGCATTCCCTCTGTACTGCATTGCATATTTAAATTGGGACTACGAACGAGATTCTGGGAGCTTCCCCCCTGTACTGCATTGCATATTCAAATTGGGACTGCGGATGAGATTCAGGAGCTTTCCCCCTGTACTCATTGCATATTTAAATATCAAGTCACTTATCCATACCATGAAAGTCTGGGAGCGGGTGGTTGAGGAGAGGGTGAGGAAGATGACGTCTATATCCGACAACCAGTTTGGTTTCATGCCGGGTCGCTCCACTACGGAAGCTATCCACCCTGTGAGGATATTGGTGGAAAATTTCAGGGATAAGAAAAAGGACTTGCACATGGTGTTTATTGACTTGGAGAAAGCATATGATAAGGTCCCTAGGGAGGTGCTGTGGAGATGTCTTGAGGCGAAGGGTGTGCCGGAAGCCTACATCAGAGCGATCAAGGACATGTATGATGGAGCTAAGACTAAGGTTAGGACAGTGAGAGGTGACTCGAAGAATTTCCCGGTTGTTATGGGGCTACATAGAGGATCTGCGCTTAGCCCATTCTTATTTGCCCCGGTGATGGATGCACTGACACAACATATTCAAGGGGATGTGCCATGGTGTATGTTATTTACTAATGACATAGTTCTGATTGACGAGTCGAGGGTCGGTGTTAACGAGGGGCTAGAAGATTGGAGACAGACCCTCGAGTCAAATGGTTTCTATCACGACCCCAAATCCTAACAGGCCGTGATGGCGCCTATCGTGGAACTAGGCTAGCCAACCATCACATTACTACGCTTTTGTTCAATTTTAACTGTTCACAATATAACAATAAGAAAGCAACCATAGCATCAAATAATATAATTAAGTCTTAGCGTCCCCATAATATTCTAAACAACCTCCCAAGAACTGGAGTCAATAGTCATAAGCATCTAAGAATAAATAAATCTAACTCTGTTAAAACTATAATATATGTCTCTGAATCAAATGATAAGAATAAATAAGGAAGGGAAATGGAGAAGCTGTGGACGCTGGACAGCTACCTCGAAATCCCGTGAAATGCTGCTATTGCNATATAAACACACAGAACATGTACACAATTCCACAAACCAGTAAAACACCAAGTCACCACGTAGTATTCATCAAATAATAAGTTCGAAATCAATTTCCAGAAATCCTTTGGAAACAAGTACAATATCAGTATATCTCAGTAAATTTCTCAGTGAAAACCAGTTTGAAAACGAAGTAAATTATAGTTTGAAAATTCGGTAAAATCTTCGTAAAGCTGCCCCTCGGGCCATAATCATTTCTCGTAACAATATTTTTCAGTATTAGCCCATCAGGCAACCTCACAATCACTCTTCCCATCAGGCAACCTCACCATCACTCTGCCCATCTGGCAACCTCACAATCACTCTGCCCATCACGCAACCTCACAATCACTCTGCCCATCGGGCATCCTCACAATCACTCTGCCCATCAGGCATCCTCACAATCACTCTGCACATCAGGCATCACTCAATCACTCTGCCCATCAGGCATCACTTAATCACTCTGCCCATCAGGCATCACTCAATCAGTACCAGCGCTCACTGGGGGTGTGTTACAGACTCCGGAGGGGCTCCTACAGCCCAAGCGCTATAATAAGCCACAACATGGCATAAATCACACACAATATAGGCCTGCAGCCTCACTCATATCATATCATCATCACAATATAGACCAGTAGCCTCAGTCATATCATAACATCCTCACAATATAGGCCAGCAGCCTCACTCAGTCAGACACTCTCAATTTGCCCTTCAGGCCATAATATACCGGGTTCTCGACCAAAAAATAGTGTTTCATTTTCAAGAAGTAGTATCAAAATACTCTGAGTGTCAAAACAATTTCAAAGAAAATGCTGAGTGAAAAATCACAACATATCAGTGAGGAAACTAGTAAAAACATCCCCCAAGAGGTAAACAGATCGGCACTAGGCCCTAAACATGGCTTACAGCCCAAATCATATCAAGTATATATAGCACTATAGGAAATAAGCTTTAAAAGCCGTTTCGCAACTCAATAGTCGCCTAAGTAAGGAATATATCTCCCAAGTTTCAACCTTTGCATTTCAAAACCCGTGAAATGGTGCATAGTCCGGGGTTTCATACCCTCAGAACAAGATTTAAAGACATTACTTACCTCAAAACTAGCCCGGAATTATTCCTCAATGCGCTTGCCTCTCGAATCAACCTCTGAAGGCTCCAAATCTACCAAGTTCAGATTTTTATCATCAATATGTGCTTAAGGAACAATTTCCAATCGAAAGATATCAAGTTTAACTCAAAAATCCGAAACCGGTCAGAACTCGACCCCCGGGCCCGCGTCTTGAAACTCAAATTTTTTTTACAGAAAGGTGTTCTTCATCTTCTCACGATTCCGTACATATAAAGAACACCAAAATCGGAGTCCGTTTGACCCCTCAAATCGACCCCTAAAGGTCTCATAATCTCATGCCCCAAAATCCTATTTTTCTACTGTTTTTCATGAATTAAAGGCTGGGACTATGGTCTATAATCACCCATACACGAGTTTTAATAATCAAATTACTTACCTCTATGCAACCCACTGATTTCCTCCTTCAAAATTTGCCCAAAAAGCTCTTTGTCCGTACACAAATGATGAAATAAGGGTTTAAGTCGCGAAGGGTTTAATTATACAACTGCCCAGTTATTTGTTCTCCGCGATCGCACTGTGTTCCTCAGTTTGGCCTCCGCAATCGCAGCACTGTGCACGCGATCGCACAGTGCATTTTCCAGCAACCCCACGCGCCCCAACTTCCTCTACGCGATCGCAGCTCAACCCACGCGATCGCACTGCCTTGGGCTCCCCCTACTCTGCGATCGCAGACTAACCTTCGCGATCACATAGAACAAAATGTGCCTGCCCCCAATTAACTCTCCGCGATCGCAGTGAAGGAAAACAAGAAAACCAACAGTGTTTTTAAGCCCAAATGAGTCCGTTAATCACCCGAAATAAATCCCGAGCCCCTCGGGACCTCAACCAAACATACCAACACCTCACATATGATCATTCAAACTGAGTTGCACTCTCAAAACACCAAAACTAATCATCAAAACACCAAATTTACATCGAATTCAAGTTTAAGAACTTTGATATTTCTAAAATCCACCAACAATGCCGAAACTATTCAAAACAACTTCGATTGACCTGAAATTTCGCAGACAAGTCCAAAATAACATTACGAACTTGTTCCAACTGTCGCAATTCCATTCCGACCCCGATAGCCTATTTTCCACTGCCGACCGAAATCGCCAAAAACTAACTTTCACCAATTCAAGCCTAATTCTACACCGGATATCACAAAATTATTCTAAACACACTCCTAAGTCCCAAATCACCTAGCGAAGCTATTTGAACCATAAAATCTGCATTCCGAGGTCGTTTACCAATATGTCAACTTTCAGTTGACTTCTCTCTTTTTAAGGCTATTTTTAAAGGCTAATTAACTGAACTCTCACTACAACCATTTGATTTCAAGCCTATAAACTCTAATACTTCATAAACAGTATCACCAACCTATGACAAGTCAATGACAACAATTAAAATGCAATTTCTACGGAACAACCGCCGGGTCGTTACAGTTTCAAATTGAGCAGGTGAAGACAGAGTACCTGGAGTGCAAGTTTAGCGCCGAGTAGAGAGAAGTAGGCGGGGACGTGAAGCTTGAAACTCAGGTCATCCCTAAGAGGGACAACTTCAAGTACCTGGGGTCGGTGATTCAGGGGGGACGGAGAGATCGACGAGGATGTCACTCAACGTATAGGGGCGGGCTAGATGAAATGGAGGCTTGCATCTGGAGTCTTGTGTGACAAGAAAGTGCCACCAACATTCAAAGGTATGTTTTATAGAGTTGTGGTTAGACCGGCCATGATGTACGGGGCAGAGTGTTACGTGGTTAAGAAATCCCATACACAGAGGATGAAGGTAGCGGAGATGAGGATGCTCAGGTGGATGTGCGGGCACACTAGGATGGATAGGATTGGGAATGAAGATATTCGGGTGAGGGTTGGCGTGGCCTCAGTGGATGATAAGATGCGGGAATCGAGCTCAGATGGTTCGGGCACGTGACGAGGAGAAGCCTGAATGCCCCGGTGAGGAGGTGCGAGCGGCTGGTAGTGGTGGGTTCGAGAAGAGGTAGAGGGCGGCCTAAGAAGTATTGGGGAGAGGTTGTTAGGTAGGACATGGCTAGACTGCGTATTTCCGAGGACATGGCCCTTGATAAGAAGGTATGGAGGTCAAACATAAGGGTTGTAGGGTATGGGGTACTAGAGCATTTCTTACATCAGTTCCGGGGTGGGTGGGGTTGGATAGGGTCTGTCATAGATGGTGTATTGGATTTTATTTAGCTTCACTGAGATTGTTGTTGATTTTAGTCCTGGAAGGTAGGTTCTTGCCGATATCATTACATGACATGTATTTTACTGTTTTAATGCTTTGGTTACTATTTATACGATGTATGTTGAAGTTACTAATGAATTGTTGTTTTTAGTTCTTGTTTTTGTTTTCCTGAGCCGAGAGTCGATTGGAAACAGCCTCTCTGCCCTATCGGGGTAGGGGTAAGGTATGCGTACGTATTATCCTCCCCAAACCCCACTTTGTGAGAATTTACTGGGTAGTAGTAGTAGTTGTTGTTGTTGTTGGATGCATTCCGGGAGCTTTCCCCCTGTACTGCATGACAAATTCTGAGTTACGGACTGAGTTCCGGTAGATTTATCTTGAGGAGATTATGATCGAAAAGTTATATTTCAAAAGTATAGTTGAGAAGCATTTGTCTTGCATAAAATGATATTTGAAAGTCATTTATTGGGAAAGTATATTTAAAAATCATGTATCTTGAAGGAACTATGTTTTAAAGATTTCTCCTTCTAAAGATA